>JBAGKK010477923.1:22696-62030 GCA_037177015.1 Euceroptres primus
AATTATTTTGATTCACGAAATTCACTGATTCTTCTTAAAATTACTAGAACAGCAATAGAATAATAAATCCCACTATTTAAAAAAATCCACGCTGTTTTTTTTTATTTATTTATTTTTAAACACTTTCTGAACGGAATCAATTTATTTGCAATTTTTGCAATGAGATTATTTTCAACATGATTACAAAAAATTGACAAGGGTTTCAAAAATCATAAAAATGGTAAATTTAATGAACTCTCAGAAAATAATTGTTGTAAACGAGTTTCATGGATCATTTTCGTAAATGAATGTATTTTTTAACTGTTGGAAAATGAATATTTTTATAAAGTAGAATATGAGTTGATAATTACAAGCCAAAAAAATGTAAAAGATCTCCAATTTAAGGAATTAACAATTTTTTAAATATCTAAAATTCGGAACCTTCAGAATTGAAAATTACTTTGATGGTTGAAATTCACTGATTCTTATTAAAAATACTATAACACTAATAGAATAAAAAGCGTCACAATTTAAAAAATTCACGTGTTTTTTTCTTCTTTATTTATTTTTAAATACTTTCTGGAAGGAAAAAAAATTGTTTACAATTTCTGGAAAGAGATTATTTTCATCGTGATTACAAAAATTGTCAAAGGTTTTAAAAATCATAAAAATTGTAAATTTATAATGAACTTTCTTTCAGAAAATAATACTTGGAAACGAGTCACATTACTTGAATCATATTGTCGTATTTTGGAAAAATTTGTAGAGTTACTAAACGAATACGAGATGCGCAAAGCGAGTATCGATTGAGCGTTTATGAAACTTGGAATGTAAAATAAATGAGTGAATGGTCACCCGGATTATGTGGCCTTGGCTAAGTGTACGTTTTCTAGCGTGAATTTCTGCTAAATGTGTTGAAGTATGTTCTACAGGTTGGACCACAGGCTTTAGTTATGCAATCACCTGTTTTAGCCATGAATCTGGCATTGCATTTTACTAAGCTTTTGCTACTTTGATGATAGCCAGGAAGATCGCTGTTTGGCCTTCAATCCAGCAATTAGTGATCTTCTCAAATTCAAAGCCTTTGTTAATTCTCCAAGGCCTTCAAAATACTCGATTAAAAAGTGTTCTCATATTTCTGATTATTTTATTATTCTGTAACAACGTTCGAGTTTAATTAAAGAATCCAAGAGAGTAACAAATTTCCTTCTTGCTTTAATTTTCACTAGTCATGTAATTAGAATTTGAGAACAAAAATTTTGATCTTCATTAATTTTAGTTATTATTTATCAATTGTAATTTTGAAACATTTTTATTGCAGATAAGCGAAGGAGCTGCTTCGACAAGCGAATGTACTACCGAAAAGGATGTATCCAGCAGTCAAATTACCGTTACACTATCCGACAAGTGAGTAATTTTTTTGCGCTTATTTATTAATATTTTCATACTCGAAAATGTGGACGGTATTTCGGGATATTTATGACCGGATGGGTTTATTACTTTGAGGGGTCGATATTTCTCTTCCAGATTAAAATTTAGGCTTGATTTAACTGCAGACTCGCTGCATGTTATTGGCTGACTGAAATTTAGGTCGGGTTCATCTCTAAATTTTAGACAGGCAGTGATATGAATTCAGACATTTAAGCTTGTTTCTGTAGTATTTGAATTTAAAAATACTAGGTTAATAGTCAATAAAAAAACAGTATTTAAGTTTGAAAATACTAGGTTGATAGTCACTTAAAAAAAAGCAGAAACCTTGGGCATTTTTTATAACCGTAAAAATCTCTTGATTTAGAAAATCAAGTCGATCAAATGGTTTAGATGAAACGTTATCTTTTCTCGTAAAAAAATTTACGACATTCGATTCTTGACGATTCTTGACGGAGTGATTCGTCTATCCATGATTCACGGAGAACTTACATCATCCCCGATGGAGGTTCGCAAGTACAAGCAAAAAAAGAGAAAAAGAAACGTGTTTGAGTTCTTTGACGTACTTACATTCCTAAACCTGATCTGTGATTGATCGTTTGAATATTATTGCATGCAGATATTACACCTGTGTGCATGCCAAGTACAGAATCTTTCATTGGCGCGGAAAGGAAACAAGGACGACAGCGTTACGAAACGGATGTGATAAATTTGTGATCTTACGAGTTGATAGCTTATGCGATTCTGATGCAGAAAATTCTTCTGATGCCTACAATACTGGATGTAGACCCTGAATGCTTTTTATTTTGATTACAGAGAGCCTGGAACGATTGCCCATCCGGCAAAACTGAGCAACGGAACTATTCCCAAGGGCATTTCAAAAGACCAGGATTCCGAGGACCTCAAAGAACCAGCCAAGGATCAAAAAGATCAAAAGGACGCTTTGGAAAAACAGCAGAGTTGTCCTGACGAACCAAACCTTCTGGTTAGTTCTCTTTCAATATCAATAAATGTTTCGAATTTAACAGAAGGTTTCTAATAAATGAAATTATATAAATATATTTGAAACGATGATTCGAAAAAAGATTAAAAATAGTTTTAGAATCAGGTTTTGCAGTGAAAGAGAAAGCTTTCAATTTGTTCTGGAAACAAGGAATCTAACTTTTGATATTTAATTGATCGCTGAAGAACAATTTGAAATTCAAGTTGCATAAATTTTGTTCGGGAAGATGAAAAGTATTTTCAGATGCCATCTGCTTTGTTGGCGAATCTATAATTAATTCGTTCTGTGATAGAGAAAATGGCTTTTAATTTATTCGTCGAGTGTCGAGCTTTTAGTGTTCCATTAATGGAATTATTGCCAATGCTTTCCTGTTTATAATTGCTGGAGGGAATTTAATTGACGTTTAATTGATTAAAGATTTTATGATCTTAATCAATTTATACTGAAATTTTAATTTATTTCAGCAACCGGTGCAAAATTCGAGAGTCGGGGAACGAAGAGCCAGCAGCCCTTTCCAAAATGGACGAACCGAGGTCTTGATTGGAGAACCCGAAGGTGGCCCGAGGTCACCTAGAGGATCCACTTCTTCGGCTATCAATGATAGCAACTTCCTGACCACACCAGAAGAGAAGGACTATCCTGAACCAATTTGCAGGTCAGTGGATAGAGAATTAAATGCATAAATTTCATCTACAGAGATCAGAATTGCTAATAAGTTTGGCAAAAACTTGATGATTTCAATTCTGTTGGGCTTGAAGATTAAAATAGTTGTAATTTAAAAAATAGATTGTTGAAATTTAAAAATAGATTGTCAAGATTAATCCTTTCGGGACGGGTGGGAACTTTTGGGACCATGATTATACCATAATTTTTGGGGCCAGATTCGAATTCAGTGACCTCAAAAACCTTAAGGAACCTAATAATCTTGATGTTGTATTCCTTTTAGAGAGCCCCCGTCCTGAAAAGGTTAAAAATAGATTTTTTAAAAACTGTAAATAGATTAATAAGAATTGAAAAGATTGGTAATCGTTAATCATTCTTCTTTTAATAATTCTGATCTCTTGAAGAAAGTTTGAGATTGCTTATTGCTCATCTATTTTGAATTCCTTGGAGAGGAATTCTGTGGCTCTGAATAAGAAAAGTTTTCCCTGAAATTGATTTCATGAAACATTCCCAATACAAACTGCAATATAATATTTTTTTTAAATACTAGAGAATTTGTATTCGAATGCGGTCAGAAATTACTGGAACCTTGGCTCGTATTTCTTTACCGTCCAATCAGGAGAATGGGAGTTAGAAAAGGTACTGTAAGATGTCGCCAGGGACATCAAGTTGAAGAAAACAAGCGCCAGACTTGAATAACACAAAGTCCCAAATGAATTGATTATTTATAGTTTTATAGCACTCGTATTTTTCAAGACTTAATGACCATAGAAAAATTTTAAAATTCGGAAAATTTTAATTTAATTAAGATTTGAATTTAATTAAGAAACTTTTATTTTTGAAGCTTATAAAGCTTTTTATTTTAAAAGCCTATACATAACAAGTATGTTAAAATAGAAAGTATTCCATTAACAATACTCTAAATTTATAAAATTTCGAATTGTTTAACGCTTCAAGTTCGAAAGCTCTTTAGTTACAGTATAGCTTTTGTACTTTTTATTTTTCCCAATCAATACAATTTTAATACACTCTTTGAAGCATATTTTTAAAAGGGAAAGTGCTTTTCAGGTAGAAAAGCGCTTGAAATTGAGATTACTTTCCAGTAGCGATCATTAAAATCTGAAAGTACTCTGCATTCGGGTTTTCGATTGATAAGCTTTTGAATTTTAAAATTTCCGATACCTGGAGGGTTTTATATTTGTATATTGCGACAATTAAAAATGAATTGATTAGATTAAAGGGTGATAGGTATGTAGAAAATTCTCTTTTGCGAGGAAAATTCTTAACTTATGAAAGGAAATGAAAATGAAATTTTTAGATTTTAATTCAGGACGACTTAAAATTAGGACAATTTGGAGTTTGAACAATTTTAAATTTGAATAATTTCGAATTTTAAAACATCCTGTTTTTAATGATTTTAATTTGAAAACTTGGGACCACAAGGTCTTAAATTACTAACATATAAACTTTTTGTGTTTGACAAGCAACTTTACGACTTGCTTCCGATATCGAAAAACTCACTGAGTCTTTAATATTCATGGTTCCAATTCCCATGAGTTTTTTCGAAATTGCTCTCCTACATCAAAGCTTGGAATAATTTTATTGATTCTAAATAAGATGAGTTTCAAAGAAAAGTGCTTCAAGCTTAAACTTACCAGAATTAAATCAACAAAATGAAAAGAGATATTGGATTGGATGCTGAAAGGGAGGATGAGAATTTTCCATAAAATCCTTTCGATCTTTCGAGTCTCTACCCCTGATCTTCTAAAAAATAGGGTATACGATTATTTTCCAGGAATAGAAATTTCCAAATGTAGGATTTCCAAATTGAAAGCTTGCAAAGTTAAAATATTTCGAATTCAATGAATTAAAAATCAAAAACATTCCAAATTCAAAGCATTTGAAATCGAAAGCATTGCCTGTTGCAAATCTAAAATCCCGAAAATTAAGAAGATTAAAAATTAAGTATTCCAAATTTAAGAAAAATTATTCCAAAAAACATTCCAAATTGAAGAAATTTTTAACTGAAATCAATATTCCAATTGCTCCAAAACAAAATGAAAGGCTTCCTAAATTAAATTCTTAAAAATTAGGAAAAATTAATTAAAAATAAATTAAAAATCAAAAGCATCAGAAATATTTGTAAAAAATTGACAGTAATTGTACCTCTAAGAATTTTATTATAAGTTAGATGACAGCTTGTTTTTTTTTAAGATGAGATTCATTTTTTTAAATATATATGATCTTAGGTTGTTGACCAGGGTGACAATCATGTTAACAGATTAAATAATGTTAACAATTGAAACCATACGATCAACATCTGTTAACATCATTTTTTTAAAGCATGCAAGCAAATTTTAAAGCAAATTGAAAGTTATTGAAATTGGAATTACAAAATGATTGCGTTGAACCACGTCAGAATCAATCAATGTAAGAATGAATCCTGTAATGGCCAATATGACTGTTGGGATCAATAAAGATTTATATATTTTTTTAAAAGTGAAAGCCTTCTAAAAATTAATTAAAAATCGAAAACATGCCAAATTAAAAACATGGAAATTAGATGAAATTATCTTCTGTGTTTAAAAAAACTTAGAATTGAAGCTATTTTAAATTGAATACTTCAAAAATTGGAATCCTCCATAAAAAAGGCTATATATCCAAATTGAAAACATTCGAAATTGCAAGCACCCTCAAAAAATATTGATTATTTCTGCAATCCTGATGTGAAAATTACATAAGGATAAATGAAACAGGACGCATTTCTGCGAAATTAAAAAAAAAACGTAGCTCTAACTTAAATAGGTCAAAAGTTATGACCTCTCAAAGTTGACCCTCTCTGTCTGTTGTAAGTTAAAGGTACCGAAAAATGTAATTTGAGTCATTTTATGAGTAATACAATAAAATATAATGCACTGAATGATTACTAACGATCGACTAAACATTTTTTATAAATAAAGTAATAATTATTTTAATTAATTAATTTTTTTACAAAATAATTTTTCATTTTTTGCACATTTTTCTTTCTTTTTTTCGCAGAAATTAATTCAAAATGGTTTATTCGCCACTTTCCATGAGTAATAAACCATATTAATAAACACACATAAACGTTATTAAAAATTAAGTTTTCACCTTTTCAATACTTACGACTACTCTTGTTTCCTAAATTAATTGAAAATAGATAAGTATTCATTATTTATAAGTAAAGCAAAAATATTATTTTTTAAGCAATGAATGTTAACACTGAGTCCTTTTTCTCATAATTATTCCATTTTTTTAGAAGGAACGGAAGGTGCAGAGTAAAAACGAAAGCTTAAAATTATTACACCTTAAAATTAAATTAACTTGAATTCAGCAAAATTTGTTTGATTTTAAGGAAATCGTTCTGAATTTATAAGACCTCAATGGATGAATTCCAGAATTATTGTGTAAGTCAAAACATGACTGAAATTACATTTTTCAGTACTTTTGACCTATTTAAGTTAGAACTTCGTTTTTTTTAATTTCTCAGAATTGAGTCCTCTTTCATTTAACCTTATGTGATTTTCACGTCAGGATTGCTGAAATAATCAAGAAAACGTGTTTTCCATTTTTTGAGAAAAACAGTGAAAAAACACAAAGTTTGAAAAATTCATAACTCCGAAGTTTATGAAGATAGAACATTGTTTTTTTTCAATGTACGTGGAATTTTATGTACTTTTAGTTATTCTTTAGCAGCATAAATATAGAGTTATTAGGGAACGCTCTAGTTCACAAAAACTAAACCCATGATTTATGAACATAAAAAGCAGGCAAAAAAGGTGTCATCTTTGAGAAGTCGTAGTTCGCGATTTATTTGACCTAGAGGGTTGTTTTTTTATCTTAAATTAAAGATAATTACGTCTACTTTAAGTGATCTGCAGACCATTTTGACGTAGGTCAATCGATTATACAAATTCTAGATGGTTTTTTGGAAAGTAGCGATTTTTGGGCAAAAATCGAAAAAAACAGGGTTTTTCGAAGCACTGTATCTCGGAAAGTATTGGTGCTAGGACATTATTTTTTTCCCAAATTTCTCAGAATTTTGTCTACTTTCTTTCCTCTTTCTAGCTTTATCGCTAAAATCCATATAGGAGAGCAACAATCCACGCATATGTGATTTTTGGCACCTTTCTAAAAAAATATGCCCGGGTTCCGGTCCGAAATTCTTGTCACAAAACCAGATGGTATATGGGTGATTCCCCATACAAAGAGCACTTTTTGAAAAAGTAAAATAAAAAAAAATGTGTTCAAATAATTGTATTTTACTATAATTAGATGTATTAGCATCATAAAAAGAATTTCTGAAAGTAGCCACGCTTAAAATTTATTTCAAATGCTTCTAGGACTTTTTGACGTCATGCATTATCTACTCTCGTGTAACTATGGTTCATTTTTCCAAAGAATAAGAAAATGTTCTAGAATTTCAGCAAATAAGAATAAACAAAATTAGAAATTGTTACCTGGTACGAGAAAAGGCAAAAAAAATTTTAAAAATTTTTTAATAATTTTTTTTAATAAAAAAAATTAATTTTTCAAATTTATCAAATTTTTGTCACTTCATCATTTTGTTACTTGTATAACCAAAACAAAATCATTTTTTCACAAAATCATCTTTTAAATCATTTTTTTGCAGAATTTTATTAGACGGGTAATATTTTCTATCAGTTCGCCCCTGGGATTCAAAAGTATCGACAATGGAGATTATGACACAGAATGAATCATAAAAACCTTTGAAAGATTGTTTTATCCCTCTTTACTTGACATTTTTACAGTTGATTCATTATATTTTAATAAGAAATATAAGAGATATCGCGAGGTACGACAATGAATACTAATAAAAATATGCAACGTTTTCCTCTTGCACTTTTCGTGGTTTTCAAAGTAAGTGCACACTTTTACTCATAAAACTTTGATGTTATGCGTAGCGAGAGGTTTTTTCTTCAATTTTATCACAATCCCGGACTCAGAAAATGAATCAATAGTTAAACTATAGTAGTACGCCTATTGTCGTAATCTTCACAAAATTTTCGGAGGCATCCATTTTTAATATATATTGCTATGTATATTATAGTTAAATTAAAATAATAAAGCTGAAAATTGTACAGTTTGAGTTACTTTTTAAGAACATTAATCATTAATTTGGAAAGTTTAGTTTACATTCACTATATAACTCTAAAGTGTGCCTCGCATATTTGTAGACATACTCCAAAACCGTTTTTCGGGTATTTCATGTTATATTATTCTGGTTTATGATTTTATAAACCAGTTTTTTTATCGCAAATCATGTTATGAAGTTCTAAAATGAAGATTTTTACCGAGTCTCATATTGATATTACTAATGGTTTAAATAATTTATCTCTTGGACACAAAAGTGCTCTCCCTATGGAGAATCATCCATATAAGCGACCCAAACTGAAGCGATTATGCAACAAAAAAAAATGCGCTCGTGAGTTAATAAGGTGTAAAATGTATTGTTAATAATAAGTATTCCTAATTGAATGCATCCCAAATTGAAAGCATTTAATGTCGGACAATTTTAAGTGAAACCCTTTTCACCATTCAAATCGTTCCTTCAACCACTAGACACTAGAGATTTTTAACTCTATCCTTGATTTTCTTGAATGAGTTCTCGAACTCTCGAACTCTCATTCAACGAACTCTCATTCAAGGAACAAAAGAGAATATTCGAATAGACATTAGACACTCTAGGAAAGGTGTATAGATATAGTTAAATGCCCTGGTACGATGGGAAGCTGTCTGCATCGAGTGGCACTCTTTTAGATGATTAGACATTCCCTCATTCTCTTACTAAAGAGTCTGCTGGATTCCAGCGAAAACTGAGTGCTGGCGACCCTTCACTTCACTGCCACTTCGTCAGTATTTCACGCGAGAGACACACCCATGAGGACACACGTGTCATGTGTGAGTGTAACCGAAACAATGCGTTTCCCAGTCTTTTTAATCTCGCTGCATCGAGACGGGAAGTTCTTCTGTTCTCCTCTTCTTCCTTCTCACTCTGTCAGCTTGAGAAACATTTTAAAAAAAAAGGGTGAAGAAGAAACCAAGAGGGAAAAGAGGTGGAATGATAAGGAAAGGGAGATAGAGTGAACTGAAATGGTGGGGAGAGAGAATTGAAGGAGTGGGATTGTTGTTGAACGGCGTGCGGGTGGGGGGGAGAGTGAGGAGAGGAGGTGTATGATAAAGAAAAAAGAGAGAGAAACTGAGAGGGAGAAAAGTCGAGGGCTTGGCATGCGCATACCTTCCTTAATCTCGTGACAAGCGAGGTATATATGGATAAGAATAATTCTTATGCATAACTGCTCAGATTCCAATTCATACACGCTTCTTTGCATTTGGATATTCTTTCATATTTTCTTTTTTATCACAATCAGAATCTGGTCCACCTACAGTCGAAGCTTGGTTCGAATTTTAGTATGGGGTTACTCGAGTACATTGTGAAGTTTATTTTTTAAGGGCATTTGATACATAATGACGTCACAAATTACCGACCGTTCCTTATTTATATTCAGCGGGTTTATTATTAGAGAAATGCAAATATAGCGCTGAAATTTTGAGAAATGATAAAGAATATATTGTGGCATCGATGTCTGGTAAGTTTCAGCTTTTATTTTGAAAAAAATTGTTTTTCAAAATTTAGTATTACCTCGTAATTGGCAAACATTTTTATTACAAAAATCTAATGCAACCTAGGTGGTGCTCTTGTCCTTTTCTGAAGTTTCTTTCTGCTTTTTGACAGCATCGCACTCTCACCTCGATTATACTCAGCAATTTTATTCGTTCGTTTTAATTACAAGTATGATTTCGCGCATATTTTTATTAGCCTCATTTATGATAGCATCGATGTTATCTTCTCCAGTTAGCTGTAAATACACCAGAAATTAGTAATAAACGAAAAAATCTCAGGTCATCATGTGCAATCACGTCATCAACCACCTAGGTTTCAAGGTGAACACAATCTAATTTAAAGAGAATCTTCTGCTTAATATAGAAATTGAAGAGCATCAGACATAGATACCTCAATATATTCCTTATCATTTCCCAAAAGTTCAGCGCTATATTTGCATTTCTCTAATAATAAACCTGCTGAATATAAATAAGGAACGGTCGGTAATTTGTGACGTCATTATGTATCAAATTCCCTTAAGAGTGGAGATATTTGTTGGAGGACGATTGGTGGATTCTTTTTTGGGATTAAAAAATGTGTTTTTTTCTTATTTTGAGTCTACGATTCAAAGGGTCAATGATTTTAAATGTATCTGAAATTAAAGAAAACGAAAATGGAAAATCTTAAAAATTGAAAGCATTTCAGATTGAAAGCTTTTTTACAATTCTACAAAAAAGTAAAAAATGATAGAATTCCGAAATGAATGGTCCAAAAGAATAATACACCCTCTATTGAAGGCATTAAAAATTGAAAATCTTCCAAATTGATAGCATTACAAATTGAAATCTTCAAAATTTAATGCATTCCCAGTAGTATGAATGAAAAAATGACATTTTTATAAATTGGAAACATTAAAAATGAAAATATTGTAAATAGAAAATATAAAAAATTAAAAGCATTTACAGAAAATCATTGGTGCACTTAGGGAAAATACTTTTGAATCTTTAGCATATGCTGTTGCGATCTGCCAAAAGCAGATGCTATTGATTTATAATAATATACTATAGAATTTTCAGTATCTCTGTTGATTCAAATCGGTAAACTTTGATTAAAAAATAGTAGATTTTGATTCAACAGCGATGCTAAATGCTAAATTCCAGAGCATATTACTTGAAATCTATAGCATCTGCTTTTGGCAGATAGTAATAGCATATACTATAGATTCAAAAGTATTTTTTTCTCAGTGTGTGAATTTTGTTGCATCTCATTTTGAATAATTTAAAACAATTTAACTTTTCATTGTGATTTTAGTTTCCAAAACTCATTTTTGTTGCAACTCAATTTAAATTTGAATTCAGCGTAAGAAAAATTATCACCGTTTTCCTGTGTCATTGTAAATTTAAAGCTTTTAAAATTGACAGCATTCCGTATGAAAGCATCTGAAATTGAATAATTCTCCCATTGAAGGAATTAAAAATATTGAAAGCTTTCAAAATTATCGGCATCTCCATTTGCAGAAATTGAAAATTGAAAGTCTTTAAAATTGATATCATTCAAAATTAAAGGCCTCTTAAATTTAATATGTTCCTCAAAATGTAATGCCTCCAAAATTTTTAGCATTCAAAATGAAAGAAATTAAAAATTAAAACTATCGCAAATTAATATTTGAATACAATATTTTTCTAAAAAAATTGTAGAAATAAGATTGGTTATTGGAAAGGGTCTTAGTTTTTTAATACATATTAAGGAAAAAAGAATAATTCTCTAAATAGAGTGGAATTATTTAAAAGATGTGACTTCGAGTGAAATATTAAGAGGCAGAGAGACGAGTATGTTAAGGTAGAAAAGAGTGAATACGTCGAGTGATTCAGTTGAGTTCAAGGCGAAGTTGTGGTGGCCTAAATGGATGCTCTAAGTCATCAAAATCACTCCGTATAGTAAATCTTGGTTACATAGAACCTGTCTCCAACATCCTCTTATTTCACGCTTTAAAAATTGAAAGGGAAATTTATTCATGGTGATATAAAAGATTCCTTTTAGTCGAAAATTATAAGGAAGTATGGCACCTTTATAATTAAGATGAAAGATACTTTTCAAACAAATTCAACTTTAATTTCCATTTTAATAGATACAAAATTTATACATGTTTAAGAAAAAACTACTCTCTAAATCTGAATCAGTCAAAATTTTCACTGATTTAATTCAGTGACCCATTGCTAGCTAATTCATCAGTGAATTTTGACTGAATTTCAGTTAAATTGACTGAAATTCAGTCAAACTTCACTGATAAATTAGCTAGAAATGGGACATTGAATGAAATCAGTGAAAATTTTGACCGATTCATATTTAAAGAGTAGAGAACAATAATTGAATATATTTAACTCAAAGTTAATTTTAAAATCCTTCTTGATAAAAAACGCTTTTTGATTTAAAAAATGCTTTTTGATTCAAATAATCTTTCATTTGGAAACTATTCTAAATAATTTTAAAAAATCATAAAGTGACTGCCCTCAAAATTCCAAGTGGAACAAATTGATAACTTTCAACTTAAACGAATTGAAAATTGAAAGCCCCCCAAGTTGATGGAATTATAAATAATTAAAATTATTCAAAATTAAAAGCAGGCAAAGTACCTATAAATTTCCAAAATTTAAAGCATTCGAATTTAAATCATAAAATACAGTAGATAAAATTCATAATACAATAATTGAAACTACCTATTAAAAATTGAAAATTTCCTTTGTGAATGAAAGCAGAAAATTAATTTATAATCTCGGGCTTCTGCTGAGATTATAAAAAATTATAAAGATGATTATAAATGAGATTATAAAAAAATTTAAAGCATTCGAATTTAAATTATAGAATACAATAGATAAAATTCATAATGCAATTGAAAGTACCTATTAAAAATTGAAAATTTCCTCTATGAATGAAAGCAGAAAATTAATTTATAATCTTGGGCTTCAGCAACGAAAAAAACTGCTAGTATATTTTTAAGAAAGAAACAAATTTTTTTTTCAACAGAATGATTGCATTTTTTCTGGAACCTTCAAACGTGCACGTGAGTGTCATATTAAAGTCAGGGGGGAGGGAGGAAAACCGTATCTCTGATATGGCAACTGACATCGGATTACTGACGTAGTTGTCTCTTTAAGGGGCCTCGTAAGTCGTAATAGAGTCCACGGTCGCGACCAAGTTGCCAATGCAAATCTCTTTTCAGGCGATTGTCTACGTGAAAAAATGTTACTAGTTGATTGACTTCGAGTTCAATATTCAACTAATCCTAAAAGAATTAGTTGGATAAAGATTTGATTCAATATGCCTCGATAAATTTATATTCTATGATTTATGTATGATGTACGTGCGTGTGCCTCAAAAGTATCGACTTCGGCAGCAACTAGCAATATAGCATCGATAGCCTGGTCTCAAATATCAGACGTATGAGATCGGATGAGCTTCACCGCACTTGCTTTTGCGTGAGAATGTTCCCATTCAAGTTTCATTCAAGGTCATCCTTCAAAATTATGAAAAAATATTACACTACAGGTTTTGTGAATTAATTTTAATAACATTTCATTCACGTAATTGTAAATGATTACAATATCCTTTTTACTTAAAAAAAATATAATCATCATAATCAATTTTAATTGCATACAATTGAAAGCGACAATAGTTGTTTGACATTTAAAAATTTAAAGTTTCCTAAATTAAAAGCCTATGAAATTGAAAAGGTTTGAAAATAAAGAATTTCAATTTTCAAAATTGGATAGTCCCTAATTTCTAATAGAAAGCTTCCATAATTGTTTCGAAAATTGAAAATATCTAACATTGAAAACCTCAACATTTTGAACACAAAAGGTGGATTCCTTTTTCTTGGTCCTTCATTGGAAATTGGAACTCGAAAATCAATTCCACTTAGGTTGAGAACAAAGTACTTTTGAATCTATAGCATATGCTATTGCGATGATCTGCCAAAAGCAGATACTATTGATTTAATATAATATCACACTAAATCCAGAAGTATCATTTCATATCAACTACATTACTACTACATAAACCTATCTACGTAGTGGTTATGTAGTTGTCAATTATTTGTAACATTTTGATCCAACTTAGGATAAAAAATGATACTTCTGGATTTAGTGTGATACTATAGAATTTACAGTATCCCTGTTGATTTAAAAACGCTAAAATTTGACTGAAAAATATTAAATTTTGATTCAACAGCGATGCTATGAATTGCAGAGTATATTATTTAAAATGTATAGCATCTGCTTTTGACAGATCGTAATAGCATACGCTATAGATTCAAAAGTATTTTTTTTCTGTATGTATACAAATTCAGTTTCTTTTCTGTGTAAAAAAAAAATAATTTTCGTGATTTTGTAACATTGTAGGAATGTAGGTTGTAGGATGTAGAGCATTCAATGGTGGGTAAAAGTTACGCATCTTCAGTATCGTTCCGCATAGTTTATCCTTATCCGAATAAAAGCGTAAAGAAGTAAATAAGAATTCCTTAAGTGCTGCGCGGCTTGTATTGTAATGCAGGTGGTTCTATGTCTACCGGTTGTGCTGCGTTTATAACCATACGCATCGCATGCTTTGTTACGCTTTGTTATGCTGTGCTATGCATCAAGCTTCATTATAACACCAATACTATATCGTTTTCTATGGTGCATAACTTCGCCATACCGTGCAAATATGCGCCAGCAGCCGAGTTGTTTACAACATTCGAGAGGGCTGCGGTTTATCGATTGCGACCAAACATTAATTTCAATCAGGAAAGTCGTAATTCGATTCAATGGGGTGCACATTAACCACAAATCCCGAATGAGTTGTTCTATAATTCGACAGTTTTCCTAAAATTCAGATCCATATTCTCTTACGAATTGCTTGAAAGCAGCCCAAATTAAAAGCATTCTAAACTGAAAACCTCGAAAATTTAGAGAAATACATTAAAGAAATAAAATTGAAAGCATCAATTGCAAATTCAAAGCCTTTTCTACTGAAGGCATTCAAAATTGAAGGTCTATATCAAATTAAACATATTTCAGATAGAACGCCTCCAGTAATATTGATTGCATTCTAAAAGTTGAATGTTTGCCAAATTCAAGACGTCACAAATTTGAAGCAGAAACGCATTGTAACTGACATTTTTCCATATTTTTGAAATGTAAGTACATAAATTGATATTGATGAAAAATGTCAGTTGTGTAATGTATTTCTACTTCCAATTTAATTGTCTCGTATTCAACATTTAATTGAACACAATGCAGAGACGTATTATAACTGACATTTCAATTTGCAATATTAATTTACATTTAAAATTTTGAAGTAAACCTTGTCATTATTATACAGGGGAGTGATCCGAGCTTTACAGGTTCCCGACCTGAATAATACGTAAAAATGACTAAATATTTGAATTAAAGGAACTGGAGTAATTTTTTATAAGTAAAATAATCAAAAAGGGATTGTTTCATAATACGGTTTGCCACTTATATTTGCCGTTTTTAAATTTAAAAATTTAAAAATATGTTTATGACATAATACGTAATTTTTTTCCTCTGATAATTTCGTCATTTTTACTGCCGAAGGATTTTTTTACAACTGTTTCTTTTGTTCTTTATATTCACGGAACATTTGGCTTTAAAACTTTCCAAAGAAATAGATTTTTAATTATCCCAACGTAATTAAGACGTTTTTATTAGTAGGCATTTTATTATCCCAACGTAATTAAGATGTTTTTATTAGTAGTATCATTTTCCCCGATCTGGATAATTCGAAAGAAAAGCACTCAAAAATTTTTCTAATGATCCGCGCATTTTGCCAACATAAAAGAACTAGCTATTTTAACAGATTTTTCAGCATTTGAGAAGTGGCTTTTAATAGATTTTTCAGCATTTGAGGCAGAAGTGGCTGTCATAATTTAACAGTGAATACGATAAAGATAATATCTGGTATATTTTTTACAATATATTTAAAAATATTACTTCTATCAAGACAAAAACATTCAAAAGTAATAGTGCTGAAATGCTATTCGATGAGATCAAGTGAAATATCGATCAATTAACAATGCGAGAGCTGTAAAACATGATTATCCGGATCGTGGTCTCAAATACTCATCTGGATAAAAGTGCAATGGTTCAGACAAAGATTAATTACGGATAAATTTCTGCTATAATCTTTGTTACGTTACTGGTATTGTTTAAAGGAATGTTTTACCTTTAATTTGATACGTAATACTTTTCTTTTTTCTGTTAAATGTTTAATTATTATAAAGTCAAAACTTTTTTTATCCAGGTCAAGTCACTCTCTCCTATGTGTGAAATGATTTTAAAATCATCTACATATGAAGCAGGAAGAGAAAACATTTCGAATAATCATAGAAAGGGTCAGCAATTCCTACAACGAACAATTGGTAGAGATTGAAATTATATTCCTCTTTTCTAGATTCACAATTGAGAAAATTAATTGTCCCTCTATGAAAAGAATCAGCTTTTTATTGAATTAAAAAGGTCCATTTGAATTTCCCTTCCGGCCACAGGAATTTTAATTCTCCCTCTTTCTTTCTCTTTTTTCCTTTTTTTCCTTTCTCTCTCATTTTTCTCATTTTCTCCTATACTCGAGCATTTATTCAGGTTTTTGTGCATATGAAGTAGTCCAGAAGCAAACAGATTCTTCTTCAGACTGCTGGAGTTATGTATAACATTCACTCATTTTGTCACAAAAATGTCACAGGTGTAGTACATCGATTGCTCGCTCTCCCATGAAGCTTCCTGTCTATGGCACTACGTATTACGCTTTCAAATCGAAAAACACAAAAACGCGAGAGCACAAATGAAATCGGAATGAGTGTAGTCGCGAACGGACGAGCGACACGCCTGCGATCCATTGTTCGACCCAATTCCTGGAACGCGAATATATATCTGTGTTACTCTATTACGTTACAAGATACATGTGTCACTCACACACATCCTCCATGTGTAATACGATACATCCAATCGATGCTCAGGTAATTTCGAATCAACTAGATTCCGTAATTTCCATAATTAATCCACATCTCCTGGGGAATTTGTGATTTTGTCAGCTGGTTCTCGAGGAATTAGAGGTGAATTAGCACTATTAGCAGTTAAATTTATCGAAAAGGCAAATTCGGTATTGTCAATACGTCAATCATATTTGATAATATGTTGAAATTATATAAAGCTAAATCAAAAAGTTAATTGGAGAACAGTAAGAAGCAAAGCTTCCAAAATTGAAAGAAAAAAATGTATTCAGTTTATTATATAATATGTATAACGCTTTAAGTTGAAAGCTTAAGCTTTAAGCTTTTTCTTTAATTAAACTTTGAAAGCATGTCAAAGTGAAAGCCTACAGGAGGAAAAATTATGCATAATCTATGCATAATGAACTATGGGTAGTCATTATGCCAAAAATTATGCATAAATTATGCATAAAATGTTGCAAACAAGTGGCAACTAGTTTTCAACTGTTTCCAACATTTTGATACCTTCAGATTTATTGAATATGTATAATTTATGCATAATTTTTGGAATAGTGACTACCCATAGTATGCATAGATTATGCATCATTTTTCCACCTGGGACAAATTTACCAAAATGAATCAGAATAACATTGGAAATGGGCGAGGAAATGGGAAATGAGTTTCCCATTTTATTATCCCATTTATTTTCTCATTAATATCCCATTTATTCTGATTCATTTTGGTAAATTTGTAGACTTTCACTTTGACATGCTCTCAAAGTTGAATTCCTTTAATTTTAAAATTTTAGAAGTTTAAAATTTATGATTCCTTCAAATTTTTATTTTTTAAATTTGTAATACTTTGAATTGTGGAAGCTTTTAATTCTGGAGCTTAGTAATGCTTTCGATTTTGAATACATTTTCTCATTTCCAATGATATTCATTTTGGTAAATTTGTAGGCTTTCATTTTGACTCGCTTTCAAAGTTTAATTCTCTCAATTGCGGGGATGCTTTCAATTTTAGAAGTTTAAAATTTAGGATTCTCACAATTTTTATTTCTTTAATTTGGAATACTTTGAATTGTGGAAGCTTTTAATTCTGGGGCTTAGTAATGCTTTCAATTTTGAATACATTGCCCATTTCCAATGTTATTCAGTTGGTAGGCAGACTTCAAATACACGCGCCCATGACCCTCTGGTGGTAGTTTATTTTTTTCGAAACACATGATTTTCCAAAAATGTTTTTTTTTTAGAATTTTTTTCATATTTATGATTAGCTTTCACACTTCCACACTACCAGCACATTTAAGAATATCACAAGTATACCCCTGAATTTTTTCAGCTCAACCGGACGCGTACATTTAAATAAGTAATACATAAAAAATGATACAAGGTCAGTTTGATCCAGTGTGGTCTCGAAAGGGTTAATTCTTTCAATTGTAGGGATGCTTGCAATTTTGGAAGCTTTTAATTTTAAAAGTTTAAAATTTAGAATTCTTTAAATTTTTTTATTTCTTTAATTTGGAATACTTTAAATTTTGGAAGCTTTTAATTCAGGGGCCTTTCATTTAGTAACGCTTTCAATTTTGAATAACATTTCCAATTTTATTCAATTTGGTAAATTTGTATAGGCTGGATACATTTAATTTTGAATAACATGTCCAATGTTATTTAATTTGGTAAACTTGTATAGGTTTTAGGGTGATTCTTATTTGGGCGATGTCTTCAAATCTTCGATGACCAACCGAAAAATTGTTCAAGGTATTAAAAAAAAATTTCCTCAAAATTTGAAGGAAATCAAACAATATCAACACTTTTACCTCTAGGTGACTGAAATTTTAAACGAGAAATACATGTAATTTTTTCTGAAAATCACTCAAACCTTTTTCAAGCTTATAATAATTTATTTAAAATTCTCAAACTTTTCGTTGTTGTAGTACATAATAATAGGTTCAAACTCTAATTTTTACCAATTTGTTTGAAAATTTTTTCTCTACTTGCAAGCTCGATGAATATGCCCTTATCACATGATGTTTCCATTTTCCTGTAAGCTTGCAAGTAGAAAAAAAAATTTCAAAAAAATTGGTAAAAATTAGAGTTTGAACCTATTATTATGTACTACAACAACTTAAAGTTTGAGAATTTTAAATAAATTATTATGAGCGTGAAAAAAGTTTGTGTGATTTTCAGAAAAAATTACACGTAGTTCCCGTTTAAAATTTTAGTCGCCTAGAGGCAAGTGTTAATATTGTTCGATTTCCTTCAAATTTTGAGGAAAATTTTTTTTTATACCTTGATCAATTTTCCGGGTGGTCATCGAAGATTTGAGGACATCGCCTAAATAAGAACCACTCTAATAGACTTTCAGTTTGAAAGCTTTCAAAGTTTAATTCCTTTAATTGCGGGGATGCTTTCAATTTTGGAAGTTTAAAATTTAAGATACTTTCAAATTTTTATTTCTTCAATTTGAAATACTTTCAATTTTGGAAACTTTTAATTTTTAGAAATTTAAAACTTATGATTCTTTCCAAGTTTTATTTTTTTAATTTGGAATACTTTGAATTGTGGAAGCTTTTAATTCTGGGGCTTAGAAACGCTTTCAATTTTGAATGCATTTCCCATTTCCAATGTTATTCATTTTGGTAAATTTGTGGGCTTTCATTTTGACTCGCTTTTAAAGTTTAATTCTTTCAATTGCGGGGATGCTTTCAATTTTGGAAGCTTTTAATTTTAAAAGTTTAAAATGTATATAGGATTCTTTCCAATTTTTATTTCTTCAATTTGGAGTACTTTCAGTTTTGGAAGCTTTTAAGTCAGGGCCCTTTCAGTTAGTACCGCTTTCAATTTTAGATGCTTTGCAATTCTGGATGCATTAATTTGATATGAGTATGTAGTTATAGTAGAATCATGTCAAGAGGAAGACAGCTAACATGGAAACAAAAGCTATTTAAAATTGCAAACACAAATGTTTTCATAAACAAACTCTAGTTGATACACTTTTAGCTGCTTATTGCAGTTGCGCACAATATTATTCAGTTATTGCTGCTTTCTTGGATGCATGCATAAAACATCAATGACTAATTACTGGGAAGCTACGTCACTCATACTCATATTCATACTTTGCTAATTAATTTGACGCCTTAGCACATCTGTTCTGTTAACTCTTCACAGTAAACTTCATAAAGGCAAATTGTAGGATAAAAAATTGCTACGCTTATTTAAAAGTGAAATTAATTTTCTTACATTTATTCATTGGTAATTTTATAATAATCATCATTATGGTTTTACTGTGTTTATTTCATTCAATTGGAAATTACGTGATACACGAGTATAGCAGGTATGTTTTATTGCGAGTTTATTTTGGAGAATTTCAATTCAATTCAGTGTTTTCTCAATTTATAATGTTTTCCAATTGAAACGTTTTAAAAATGTAGCGCATTTCTCTGGAGTGAATTCAATTTGCCCTTTTCTCAATGTTTGAAAAAAAAGTGTTTCATGAAAGTTTAAAAAGCAGACGTTTCATTCTCTTCTACTTGTTCAATATTTCATTTCCATCTTCAAGATTCTCTTATCTTTAAATCCGACTCTGAAACCTCAAACCTCCAGTGGTTTCAAATTCACTTAAATATTAAACACTCTCCGGTGTATAATGACGCCATAAACAAATTTATTGCATCAAAAATGCCTACCAGACCTCACGGAAATGCATAAAAGTGTATCATAAACTTTGAATTTAATTCACGCCTTGAGATGCAAATAAAGTGAACCGTGAGAGGCAATGGGAAGTACTTTAATCAGGCCGATTAATTAAGTATTCCTCAAGTTACTTTGAAATCTGCATCTACCTCCCCTATTCTGTTAGACAACGAAAGGATACAAAACAATTTACGATACACTTTTCAATCTTTATTGTATATCTACATTCTTCAGTCACTATGCATCTGGGAAATGGAGCATTTCGTCCGTTCATTTCCGCATGAGAAAAAAAATTATAATCCTTGCCAATCGAACTGACAGTCCGACACTCAAGCTGTAATAACATGCCTTCGCTTCGGTAATAGGGTCGAGAGATGTGGAAGTTGCGCATCCCAGATTTCCTTTCTAGATCGTGCGAATCGAAATTCCTTCTCACGTGTCGCCTTTGAAAATCCAATATCGAAGAAAGGGCGTTTGCATTATAAATGGATTCATTATCCTCAGAATCCGCCTATTATGCCACATTTCATCTCGTTAAGTTTAATACGTAGAAAGAGAAATTTAATCCCTTAGAATTGCCAAGATGAGCCATTCAAATTGTTTCCAACTTTTATCTGATTCTTTAATGAATGGGGCACATTAATTTGAAGAAGAATATTTTGATTTGATGAATTATTGTAAAGTTTAAAGAATTTTTTTCCAAGTTTGATTATTTTTTATAATCATTAGAAGCAAGGTGTGCTTAATTGACAAATTGAAACACAATTACTCTAATAAACCCCGTTCTAAACAATGAAGGAGGAAGGAAGATGAAAAGGCGAACTCCAAAACTTCTTCTTTGCTTCTTTTATTTATTATTTGATTAGTTATTTATTTTTGAAACATCGACTTAATTTTAAATTACGAAGGAGGACAAAAGAGGGTTGTTTGTATTATTAATTTATCCAAATTAATTTCTTCAATTGAAATTTGTTTTGATGTTTCAATTTTTAAATTTGTAATTTGGATGTTAAAACCTTTGCAGTTTTACGATTGAAAGAGTTGTTTCAGTTTTAAAAAATTTTAATTTAAAGTCGAGTGCAGTTTTTTATTTAAATTGCTTTTAGGTTTTGAAGGTTTTTATTCTTAGTTTCGAGTGATTACAAATTTTCAATTTATGCAGCCGGATTAGTGTTAAAGATTATTTATGTGAGATGCTGTTCAATTTTGTATTGGATTTTATTTAATTTTTAATTAAAATTTTGATTTTAAAAAGGGACTATTTAAAATTAAAATATAAAAACAATCTGTGGAATTAAAAATCCAAACGAATGTTTTAAAATTTCATCAAAAGGTAATAATTTTTTCGTAGAAAAATATTTTTCGTCTTGATCGCAGGCCCATAGGGATTATACTATAATTTTTATTATAGAAGTGAATAACTTTTCATTTCTACTGAGAACCGCCGGATCACTGTCAAGGTCACTTTCAACAATTCCTTTACGACGGCTTTAGGTTCTTTGGCAGAACATGTTCGATCGCACGGCCGTGACAAACGGAAACACTTAACTAGCGTGGTAATCCACTCACGATAGGCTTTGTTTAATTTATCCTCATGATATAAGCAATCTGTTTCAAGACATTTTATCTAAAAAATTATACCAATTCCAGCTCTTCTCCAGAGTCAAAAGTCAAAATAAAAAAAAACCAAATGAGAGAAAGTGTGAGATAATATCATTTTTCATATTTAATTGCAATCAATCAAATGAAAAAATAAATTAATATGTAGAGTTTCAACCAAAAGTAAATGAATTTCCAACCACAGTGAATGAAATGTAAACCACAGTAAATGAATTTTCAACCACAGTAAGAAAAGTGGTTGCAATTTCAAAAAATTTCTGACAGTTATATATTTTTTGACATTATTTCAATTTGAAAGCGTTGTAGATTGAAAGCGTTTAGAGTGAAAAAAGTAAAAAAGTAGAAAAGTGCCCAAATTGATATCCTCGAAAAGGTTTTCTGTCAGAAAAGTTTTTTTTTATAGAATTTTCTATTTTTTTCTAGAACAGTATCAAAGTCAAGGACTTAATGTCTCTGTTTTTTACATATGTACACAGATAAAAGAAATCTCACTTCTTACAAACCTAATTGTTTAAAGAGCAACCTTTACTCAAAAAAGTCCGCACAATATCATAATTTTTTAAAATCCAATTTTTGGCTCATTAGAGAGATTTTGCATTTCATTAGAGTTTTTGTAACTCATTAGAGAGATATATAAGAACATATAAAATAATTGTAACAGGGTTTCGACAGATTTCCTAGCCAATTTAGACTTCATCATCAGGGAAAAAATATTTTTTACATGGTAATCTAATGGTTGATATTATAAAATTATGTGTTTAAAAAATATTTGCCTTAAAAATTGACTCTATAACAAAATCTCTCTCCTTTTGATGTCTCTCAAGAGGAGAAATGGAAAATGCAGATATGTCAAGCTGAAAACAAGTAAAACCTGATAAATGTTCGACTTATCTCTTAAAATTTCCAATAGGCATTAAAAAATTGACCTCTTATTATGAAATAGAATTTAAAAAGTTTAAAGAGCCTAATTAATATTTTTAAGGATTAATTTTTCCATAAATGTGCCATGTCTATAAAAACTGGTTATCTTCAAGAAAGACAAGATCGTAGATTCAACAATTACACATTGTTTGCTGAAATTAATCTTGAAATGAGTTAACCTGAGTCACGTATTTGCAAATTTAACATCCTCCAGTTGAGCGACACTGACGCGACCGTCTCTGTTGAGTCTACTCGATTCTTGCGAATTTCTTCTTTTTTTCGCGAGTCTTTGACCACTTTTTAACAACGAGAACAAGGAGCACGAGGAAGGACTCGATCACTCTTCTCTTTCGGCACTCAACCTCTCAGAACTCAAACTCTCGAAAGACTAACACTAACTTTAACTTTCCTACCGTTTCCACTTGCTGCAACTCCAGCTTTGTCTCTCTTTATCTCCCTTTTTTCTTTTTTTTTTTGCTTTTTTCTCTTTCCTGACCATGTTTTTTTCCTTCCTCTTTCCTCCGGAATCTTTTTTTTTAACGGAAAAGCTGGAGAAAACCGACGCCAAAAGTACCTGTGACTGTTTACCATAGGATAGACGAAGCCATTGTTGTGTGTACTCTTTCTTATCGTGGCTTAGTGCCTTAATGTCTGTATTCTAGAAATCTAGAATCTACAAGTCCCAAAAACTATGTTGCTTTAGATTCGAAGAAAAATAGCATGAGAAAAGTCTAGCTTAGAATTTTGATGTTGGATCCCTCAACCAGGGTCACCCCTCTGTGTGTTACACCTGCGTTTCCTGTCTCGTTTGGCTTTAGCTCTTTGGTAAAAGCAAACAGGAACGAATTTATGACTGTATGCACTCTGTGCACCTTTTTTAAATTTATAAGAAAAAAATTGTTTCTTATTCCAAAATTTTTGGCTGAAGAAATACAATTTATCTTTTTTAATGCATTCCATTTCTGATGGCTTCAATTATATATTAGGTATACTATATTATTCTTATTATTATTAATTATTATTATTATTATTATTATTATTATTATTATTATTATATTATCAAATAGGAGTTCGAAATTCAAATTGGAATTTTTTTCAATTCTGAATGATTTCCATTTTGGTAATCTTCAATTTAGGATGATTTAAATTTTGGTATGTTTTCAATATCAAACATTTCGCGTTTGGAATGCTTTTAATTAGAGATGCCTTTGATTTTGGAGGCTTTTAGTTGGATAGTAAAAATAAAGTCAAAGTGTTTACATCTTAAAATTTGCTGTTCTTTTTTTCCGTGTATAGTGCATAAGTCTGACTTTCCATTTGGTAATTTATCATTTCAGCCCATATTTAAGCTAATGTAATGGGTTTCAGACTAATTTTGGGCTTAAAGTAAGACTTTGTTTTTACAATGTGGGGATGCTTTCAATTTTGAATATTTTCTGTTTAGAAAAGTTTTAATTTTGGTGACTTTCAATTTGGAATGCTTTTAATTTTGAACATTTCCTATTTGCAATGCTATTTATTTTGGAGGTTTTCAATTTTAGAGGAGTTATCAATTTTGTTTCCAATTTTGGAGTTATCAATTTTGAGCGCTTTTAATTTTTTTAGGCTTTCAATTCGGAATCCTTTTAATTTATTATTATTTATTTATTTAAGAGAAAAAGACAGCATAAGCTAATGCATATTCCCCATCTTAGCCTAACAATAATTCATTCGTGACTGCAGTAATTAACTTATTCTATTAGTCAACAGGTGACTAACCAAAACAAAAACAAAAAATATCAAATAAAATAAAATATTAACACGTTTCAACATTTACTTCAAAATGAAATAAAATAAACTATTTACCAATAGTATAAAGTAAAGCACTGATTTCTATCGAAATCTTATACTCGAAGAATTTTTCTCTTTTATAGACTGCTATATATATAATTTGGGACGTTTTAAATTTTCAATGCTTTCAATTTTGAACATTTTCAATTTTTCAATTTTCAATACTTGCATTTCTTGTTAGATAGAACCGATAATTTTGTATTGAACTCAGCAGTAGATTTTCTCTGTAAAATGATTATAATGCAAAATTAATAGTGACGAAATTAACAAATTTTAAAAAGTGTTTAAAAAAATAAATTGAAGGGTGCCATTAAAATGTTTTTCGCCCCTGAATGCACCTGACAACGGGAAGACCCCGATTCCCCTCGAGGAAGGTGTACGATCACGCTTTCATTCATTTTTTTTTGTCGTTCTCTTATTCCCCTCTTACTCTATTATACATATGGCACAAGTGCAGTAGACCTGCAAGCACGATCGTCCCACTTTTACATACATGCATAGTACAATAAATATAAACAAGGAAAGCAATCTACCATTCTGTTATAATTGACAGCAATTAGTGTTGAGCAATTTGAAATTTCAGTTTTTCTCTTTCAAACTCGTAATTTAAAATAAGCTATTATACTTCGGAATAGAATATAAAAATATAATCAATAGCATTTTTTAAATCACGCAAGTAAATTAGAATGAGAATTGTCTGTTTAAAAAAGAAAGGAAATGAATGAAAAGGAATAACTATTTAGAGAAAATATAAAACGTAAAAATAAAATAAAAATATAAAATATAAAATGTGTCATGAATGAAACATAAAGTCAATTGAGGAATACGAAATTTGATGAAATGATCAATAAAAATAACCGTTTCTACTTTCCCCTTAATTTAATGTCATAGTAACGAAGTATAAACGGTGTGAATCACGGACAACATATGTAACATTACACACACTCCAACAGTCCAAGAAACCATCACACTGACACATAACCGATAAGACCACATGACATACCCAATAAGCCATCACATGTCCCAGATATAGACTTGCATCAACAAACCAGATGAAGCTCTACATCAGGATTGACATTTCCAATATAGTTTTGATTAGAGGATTTATTTTGAAGTCTGAAAAAAAAAAAACTAAAAGACGACAGAGATTGGTTATTGAAAAAACCAATTTAATGTTGAACACTCGATTTCAACAAAAGAACCGAAAATAAAATTGTGTTATACTATAAAATATGTTTTCTCTACACGCGTCATAAAAATCAGCAAAGGCAGTAAAAACTAGAAAGAAAAATCTGATTGTGGAAGTTGAAAGCTCAAAGCAAAGAGTTGATTTTATGATATGAAATTCAATATTTGCTTGTGAAGGTTATCAGCCACGTTCAAATGAAATCTGAAATTTTATCCATTTACTTTTATAGGAAGGTGTACATATATATATTTAAAATGGTATATATAATGATATATATAAAATTACTATTGCTACTGAATTTGATAATTTGCAAAGATTAAAAATTGGAAGTCTTGAAAGTGAAAGCCTCCGAAATTAAAGGTAATCCAAATTAAAATTACCCAGAATTGAAAACATTCAGAACTGAAAGAATTAATATTTAAATATTTTCTGTAGAAATTATATTAAAATTAAAAGCTTTAAAATTATTTTTCTCGAAAATATCAAACCACATTTTATAAATTTAACCAGTAGTAAAATTCAAATCACTGAAAAAAACGAAGGATAAAGTTTACTTCAATTCCGGGGTCAAAATGAACTGCAACAAAACTTAATTTCACAGGATAAATTTCACCCAAATATCGGTTAAATTTTCTCTTGGTTTTCCATGACAACAAATGTATTTTGAAAGACGTGAAGTTGTCTGAATAAAAATTTATTCCTCTAAAAAATTGCATGCAACAAATTTTATTATCCTTAGTTTTTTCTGCAATTTCATTTACCATGTTGTGATGTGAATATTATGAAATATTTAGAATTCATAAAATACTGATGAAAACCTGCAAAATTGTGAATTATTACTACCTAGGATAACCGGTAAGGGAACCTAATGTTTCTTTTAAAAAAAAATTATAACTCTATTTTTATTGCTCCACATTAGGTTCCCTGATAACCCTATTTTCTATAATTCTTTCTTGTTTTTTTGCAACTTCATTGACAGGGAAACTCTTTTTATTTAATTTGAATTAATTAATTTGAACCAGTTTATGTACCTACAGAGTTGCTAAACATACAGTACACAATTTCCGTTTTTGCCCTTGGGAAGATAAGAAAGAGATTCCGAGGTAAAATGGAGTTCGATTAACCAGTCACGATTTTTCCAATCTCAGAAGCCAGTTTCCTTATATCAGACTCTTTTTTCCAATTTGCCGCATGATTCACGAAGGGGCAGAGCCTATCGCATGTGAAATCGAGCACATGTTACCCGTGTACTTAACCATACGTCTAACACACCTCCAATTAAATGCACAGACACCAAAATGCACTTTTGTGTTGATGTGCGTATAGATACGAGCCTGAGATATCAGTTGATATAAATAGATAATGTAAGTGACACACGATCTTGCAGACTCGTTGCTTTTATATGTAGTACGCAATTGTACAAGTGCAAGTATGTGAGAAATTCGTTTGCACGTGTAATGTAAGCAATCTTGCTCTCAAAAATAAACCTCACTTATTGCGAAGATGTGTGAATACTGAATATATAAAGCACACAACGACGAATTCTAAGAGGCGGCAGAATTTGATAAGCTTTCGATATCAGGTGCCAGCAGTGCCAGTCTGATAAACCACATTCCAAGAACCAGTTCTCATGCTTAGCATCCTACTGCCATGTCATTTTTACCTGCTTCTGGTTACCATTTGTTTTCGAGTAATAACACGTAATAAATATTTGTTTTTAATTTTGTTTTGCAATCTTGTAACGTGATCATGGTGTCTAAGATTGACTTTAGGACTTCGTGTAAGGATCCTTGCTGGAATTGTATTTGTAGGATTAGACATCGAATTTGCAGGTAAATAGGATTAGAAAAATGACTTTTTTTATACATAGATTAGATGCTTTTGTAAATGAGTGGTTCCTTTGAAAGAAAAGTAATTTTTAGGGTTTTCAATATATTATGTTCAATTTTTGCCTGCCTTAAAATTGGTGACTTTCGGATGAGAGAAGTTTCAATTTTGGACACTTTTAATTTTGGACACTTTCAATTTCTATTCCTTTAAAAATTATTTTTCTCGAAAATATCAAATCAAATTTTATGAATTGACCCAGCAGTAAAATTCAAATCGCTGAAAAAACGAAGGATCAAGTTTACCTCCATTCCGGAGTAAAAATTACCTGCAGCAAAATTTAATTTCCCAGGGTAAATTTCACCCAAATATCGATTAAATTTTCTTTTGATTTTCCATGACAACACATGTATTTTGAAAGGCGTGGATTTTAAAGTTTTTAACTTTCAATTTTAAACGCTTTCAATTCAAATTTCTTCTAGTTTTGAAGGCATCCAATTTTGGTTGATTTCAATTATTGACGTTTTCAGGATTTGAAATGCATTTCAAATTTTAATTTCGAACACTTTCAATTTTGAAGATTCTCAATCTGGGTTGCTTGTAATAATTTTGGAGGTTTCAACTTTCAATTTTTAAACGTCAATTTTTGCTCTAAAGAATCAGTCATTCACTGCAATTCAATCAAAATTTACTGATGAATTAGCTAGAAATGGGTCACTGGACAAAAAATGTGAAAATGTTGACTGATTCAAATTTATAGAGCTATAGGCAATCCAATTTTGGTTGATTTCAATTATTAAAGTTTTCAGGATTTGAAATGCATTAAAATTTTAATTGGGAAGAGTTTCAATTTTGAAGAGTCCCAATTTGGGTTGCGTATATTAATTTTGGAGGCTTCCAATTTGGAACTCAGTTTGAAATGTTTCCATTTTTAGAGTAAGCTTGTAATTTGGACTATTTTCAATTTTGAAAATTTCCAGTTTCGGTTGCTATTTGGGTAATATTTTGAAGGTTTTAAATATTTGAACTGCTTTCGTTTGTAGACGATTTCAATTTTGAATTTCTTTATTACAATTTGGAAATGAAGTCAATTTATAGGATGGTTTCCAATTATAGGATATTTCCCATTTTATAGGATGCTTTTAATTTTGATTCTTTTCCATTTGTGATATTTTCCAATTTTTATTTTATAATTTCAACGTTCTCAATTTTGGTGGATGTAAATTTTTAATTCCTTTAATTTTTTATGTTTTAATTCAAGATGTTTTCAATTCTATTAACAGACTCCTAATTTATTAGGATACTTTACATTTTTTATTCTTTAAATTTCAATGATTTATAATTTGGGATTCTCAATATTTTTGAGGCCTTGAATTTTTTAGATAATTCCAATTTTAAACGCTTTCAATAAAATTCCTGAATTGAATGTTTATTCTTTGTTGATGAAATAATAAAACTAGAACTTGAATCCAATTTTTATGGATCAAAATTCTATTATCAATAACTGAACAAATTATCAATAGCTAACAAATTATATCATAGATTATTTTATTTATTTGATATTTTCATAATAACAAGGGCATTATAATTCCATTAGCCCCTAGTTCTTACACTGAAGATTAGTGTAATGAGCAAACTTAATCTAAATTGCTTTTCTACAATTCTACTTCTGTGACAGATTTTTCAAAAGTTGCTTGGAATCTCTTATATTCTGTAAATTTACGTTCTTTCTCTTGCTTTTAATTATTGGGAACGTTGACTTGTCTGACAAGCTGATAAAGATGGTAATTCATTCGTGTTCTTCCGTAATAAAAAACGCAAAGCCATTATAATTTATAAGCGAGGCAGACTACTAGTATTATAGACATATAGTTTATAACAAAGCGATCAAAGCGCATGAAATTGCTTCAGATAAGATACAAGATTGACTAGATAAATATTTCTTATTTCCATACATATAGCCTTATTTGGTTTATTTTTATTTATTATTCTATTTTTATCAATATTAAATCTATATTTTGATGTTTCTCTTTTTATTCAATTAGGGTTGCTTTCAATTTAGAATGTTTTCATTTTCAATTTGGAGTGTTTTCTATTATGTATTTTTTTGTATGGATGCTATGCATTTCGGATGCTTTCAGTTCCAGAGGCTTTGAATGTGGAGGATTTTAATTTAAAATTTTTTCAATTTAGAATTCTTTCAATGTTTAAGGCTTTTCAGTTGAAATTTTTCCAATTTCGGTTCTCCTAATTTTTAATACCTTCAATTTGTAACTCTCTAAATCTGAATTAGTGAAAAGTGGGTCATTAATTTACTTTAGTGAAAATTTTTACTAATTATTAGTCGTCTTTCACTACTTTTTTAGTAGTTTTAAACTTTTCGCTAAAGCTTTAGTCAAAAACTACAAATTACAACTACAAAAACTACAAACTACAAATTAGTAGAAATTTTCACTAAAGTGAAGTAGTGATGCACTTTTCACTAATTCAGATTTAGAGAGAATGTTTTAATTTTTGAAAACTTCCAATTCTGGACTTGAGATTAAATATTCAATCAATCAATTTTCTATTTCTGCCCCATCAGAAAAGAGCTTCTTATAAGTCAATTGAATTTTGATGAAGTAGACTTTCAGAATTATTAATTAAGCCTCTTATATTTTATAATCCCTAATCCTCTAATAAGTATCCATAAAACTTCAAACTACTTTTCAACTTTATTAATAATGTTTCTAATGTATTATTGTTTGTAAATATTACATTAAGTACAGTTAAATCTTCCTTATATTTTTATTAGATCATAAATGCTTTTCTGGTTCGCTTTGACCCCCATAAGTTGAAGTGATTAAAGTATCACTGGTCTTCGGCTGAGAGACCACCGAGATTCAAGAATAAGGAAGAAAGGAGCGGTTTTGCGTAGCCACAGAACCATGTACCAAGAATTTGCTGCTCGCATGCCGACGAGGCTATTTCCCGGCTATAGTGTTATCCACTCTTGTAAAAAGACCCATTCCATATTGCAGCCATGCAATGGCATCCGGCTTACAGGAAGGCAGCAGTTTCAGACTTTTAGTCTGCCGAGCCGTTGCGATTTTGCGTGAATCTGGTAGTAGAATTCTGGTTTCACTCAGAAGTCCCGTGGGAAGGCAAATCATGTACCATTGTCCCCCAATTCCTTGTCGCTATGCATGGAAGCCCATAAACCTCTGCCTGGAAAGACACGTGTTCGCGTTTCCTTTCTTCTCCAGCCGACGACAGTTACTTTCTTACTTACTGCTAAAAAATTTAAATCTAGGATAGCCAGTTGTGTGCAGGTTTCAGTCTTAATGACCCCTCGATTTCACCCTTAAAAGGTGCTAAACAAGGGGCTTTCGCAATTTCTGCACCGGCAATTACTGGCCTTTTATTTCGTTTTTTAATTTTATTTTGTTAGGATATTTATTTGGACAGCTGGATAAATAATTGAGTTCTTAAGTGAGAAAGTGGTTCTATGTCTTTGTTACGTAAATTATAAATTCTTTCTGAGTTAGTTATAGGGACAAATTTATATAACTGTTAAAATTTTTAAGTGTAGATCGATTTTCAATTTTTTTTTTCTTACAATTTTGAAAGTTTTCAAATCACAAAATTTAACTTGCGAAAAAACGGGAGCAAAAAACATGACGTCAAATAAAGAATAATGTTTGAAACACCCTTTATAAAATTTAAATTTAAAAAAGAAAACATAAAAATATCGTAAATGAAAGTTATGAAATCAATAGCGTTTTCCAGATAAAATAAAAGAATTTTTTATCGTAAACAAACGAAATGAAATCACTGAAATTTTTTACAAATAAAATGAAATAATTGTTTGTGCAACAAAGTACAAAAAACAACAACATACAAAAATAATACAATAAAAAAATCACATACAAAAAAATCCAACAACAAAAATTCCTAAAAAAATGTTGACGGGCCTTGTTATTTTTAAAGTGCATTGTGTTTTGTTGCATTATCTTTAGAGTAAAAAAGGACATATGCCCGTCCAAATTTTCTTTATGAAAATAGTGTTTTGTTGCATTGTCTTTAGAAGTTTAGAGTAAAAAAGGACATACGCCCGTCAAAATTTTCTTTATGAATTTTTTTGTTGGATTTTTTTGGTTGTTTGAATGTTTACTTTGTTGCACAAACAATTATTTCATTTTATTTGGCAAATTTCGGTGATATCATTTCGCTGATTTGGGATAAAGATTATTCTATCGTATTTAGCAAATGTAATTGATTTCATGACTTACATTTGCGATATTTGTATGCTTTCTTTTTTAAATTTAAACTTTATAAAGGGTTTTCAAACGTTGTTCTTTATTTTTTGTTTTTCTTTAAATTTTGCAAGTTTTCAAATTGGGATGCTTTTAATATTGGAGATTTTTAATTTAGATTGCTTTGGTTTTGAAGGTTCTCCATTTGGAATGCTTTCAATTTTAGATATTTTCAAAATGTATTTAAATTTTCAATTCTCAATGTTTTCAATTTTCGATGGTTTCAATAATTTGTATTTTTTTCAATTTTTGAGAATTTCATTTGGGATTGATTTCAATTTTGGAGGTTTGTAATTTAGATTGCTTTTCAATTTTGAAGGTTTGTAATTTAGATTGCTTTTCAATTTGGGAGGTTTGTAATTTAGATTGCTTTTCAATTTTGTAACCTTTAATAAATTTATTATTCAAGTTATAATATTTTATTTTCATTCGACTATACTTTGAATAAGATTATTGAAAAATAAAACCGTCACTTTCTATGAAAACACCCAAATCCCATTAATGGTCCGATGAATCTAAAATTCATGCCGAGAGTTGTGAACGTCGTATTAATCCTTATCAATCATTTTTTCTCCGACGGTCACGCATTCCTGAAGCCCTTGTCCTTTATTCATTTTATTGTGCAGGACAAGTGGAAAGGTCGTTTTTCGACTTTTCAGGTCCTCTTCTATAATCCTCTATATCTATATCTATAATATTCAGAGCCCAGGTAGGAGATAGAACCATATAAAAATATATAAAAGCATGCACCATACATAAAAAAATTTACACTCGAAATTCCCAGAAACGCGTTTCCATATTGCCATATAGCATATCTTTTTGTCGGAGATCACCCTGCGCTTGAAATATTCATGCCCCCGAAATGTTCACGTAACATTGGATTACCTCAGGTTTTACAATTTACAATCTGGTTTTGTAAATAAAAATCCCTCCATCACAAAGAATTTATTGCAATTTGTCCCTCTCATCCCAAAGTCGTAACCAGCAAGTAAGAATTGTTCTAATTGTTCTTATAATTGTTCTAAAATCTCTAATGGTCGTTTTATTTTTGATTCTTTAAAAATAACCTATTAATTAAGTTCTCACGAAAAAACCTCTTCTTAATGAAAAGAAATCTTGTTAAAATCTGATACTTAAATCTTAATTCCTTTTTTAATTGATCCATGTTAAATTCCTTTTAATGGCCTTTAAACTGACACCATTTTTAAAGAACGTTAGTTAAGATTTTAAATATGAGTTTTAATAAGACTTTTTTATTTAAAAAGAGGTTTATTCAAGATGTTTTAATAGGAGGTTATTTTTTTTTTAATTAGAAGATTTCTTTATAATGACTTTCATAATTGATGATAACTGTCCTAATTAGAGGCAGTGTTCTAAATTCTTCTTCTAAAATTAATATAAGTGTAGAGTTTGAGTGAGAAAATTAAAAAACAATAATTGAGAACCACGGGAAGGTAAAAAATCGGGAATCAAGACTCTTGAATTCTTTGCACACAAAAGAAGAATTTCCTTCACTCCACATTCCTCGTCACGTACCTCAATTAGCGCTGCGTAATCACTGCTTCTTAATTATGGTGGTGACGGAGACGAGAGTGTTTTTTTTTGTTGATATTTCAAGCCGACAGTATCTCACGTATATTCCGCCATTCCATCATCTCAAACACTGCTAATTCCCCTGATAAGTTAAAAAATGTTTTTCAAGAATACGTTTTTCTGATTTATGCGAAATTGAAAATTGTTCTTCCAGTGTATTTTTGTCAGTAATCACTATGAATATTCTTGATTTTTTTATTATTTGAAATGAAATTACATTTGTTGGAACAAATGTTTCTAAATGAAACCTATCAACTGTGTTTGATAGATTTTAAAAATAAAAGATTCGAGTAATTTTTTCTCTGCTGGATTATTCATTATAAAATCCGGATGTAAAAGTCGACTGGTCTTCCTGGTTAAATATTGACCTTGTCAACAATTTCCCACAACGTCGTGAATCTCTATACATAATAGCGTGACGGAATGTCAGAGAACAAAGTAACACCTCGATTGTCATGAAAGCGGAAATAAAGAATCGTTTTGTATGGGAACAATGAAAAATTATGTAACGTTAACGTTAGCGTTAGTAACCAGTATATAACATTTCCCCGAAAAGATTTAAAAATTCCCAAGCTTTTTATGTGTTACGATACAAGGATAAATATATTCCACCTTCTCTAATTTCGAATTCTTCAATTTGACTATACTTAGAATAAAATATAAATATTTCACAAAGTGTACGGAAGTTAAAAGTTATTGAAGATTTTATTGTTTCACTGAGTAAATTGCAAAATTGAAGTAAAATTAAGAGAAACATAAAAAGTGAGATATAAATTACTGTTTACTGGACCAGTGATGAGGGAGATGGAGTGGAGGAATATCGGTTTACCAAGGTCTTGTTGAGGAAGAGGAGAACATCCAGATTCAGAATCTCTGGTCTTTCCTCTTGGTCTTAGCTGTTCCTCGTCGTCTTTTCCCCTTCTTGATTCTTCACTCTCCTTCTGTCCTCTCTGTGTGCCTCGCCTCTTTGACGCCAGAATTCCGTGCGTTGCACCGACAATGTAATGTAAGCTTTGCAGTACCCCAAGGTCTTAAAAATCTGAATTTTAAATCAGAAAACACACCTTTGATTTAAAAATTACAATATGCCTTGCAAATTTCAGTGTCAAATTAATATACTTCAGCCCTAAAAAATCACTTATTTACGTCTGAAAATATATCAACAGCATTAAAAATGTTACAAAACTGAAAAAGTTGACCATTATCTTTAATTGAGGAAGTACGCTGTTAGAAAATTCTTGAAATTTCAACCACTTTTCAATTACATACTGTGATTAAAAATTCATTTATGTACTGTGATTGAAATTTCAATTACTGTAGTTGAAAATTAATTTACTTTTGTTTGAAAATTCAATTACTTTATTTGAAAACTCATTCATTTTGTTTGAAAATTCAATTATTTTTGGTTGAAAATTGATTCAGTTACGGTAATTGTATAAAACTTCAACTAAAGTACATAATTGAAGTTTTTTCTAACAGAGTACGATTCTGAATCGTACTTCCCCAATCAAAGAGATAATAGTGATATGGATATAAATTAATAAATACTAGAGGTGTACAGTTTGTCAGATCAAATTTTCGATGCAAAATTGGTACCTTTTTGGCCACGCTTAGAATATTAAATTTTTCGAAATTGAGTTTAATTCAAGAAGATATTTAAGCTTCTAATCTTTCTTCGAATGTAGGATTTCTCGAAAGCGAAATTATTCAATTGGGTTTGAAATGAAATCCATCTGAAATCACGATCGAATTTTCGATTGAATCAAATTTTAGAAATTCGGTCGTTATTTCAGATGGATTTTCGATTGAATCGAATTTTAGAAATTCGATCGTTATTTCAGATGGATTTCATTTCAAACCCAATTGAATAATTTCGGTTTCGAGAAATCCTACATTCGAAGAAAGATTAGAAGCTTTAATAACTTATTGAATTAAACTCAGTTTCGAAAAATTTAATGTTCTAAATTCTAAGCGTAACCAAAAAGGTACAAATTTGAAAATTCGATCTGCAGGACAAACTGCACACCTCTAATAAATATCTCAAAAAATGGATGAAGTCCTTCTGAGAAATTGAGTCGTAAATATTATATATTTTTATTTCGCATACATTTATTTTGGTATTGAAAATTGTTCAAGTTAATATTGGACTCAGAAAAAAATTTACAAAACAAATATGATTATTTTTAGGGATAATTTGAATACAATCGAAAGAAGAGAATCTTATTCCCTTCGATAATAATTTTTTCTGGGTAGTAATCGTTTTTGTAATGATATTTTCATCGATGTGTAAAAATGATTAGGTCGAATAGGAATGTTGATGTAGATTAAAAGGTTTCTTTACGCAATACTGTGATAAACTGAAAACCATAATGTGTAATGTGAAAGGTGTTCCTTAACTCTTCCTACATCTCAGTATTTGTTGCAGGCTTGTTTGATCTGCCATATATGGTTAACAGAATGTCAGAATCAGAATTTAAAGGTCTCTCCTAATAGAAATTATGATCGAATATGCATTTATAAAATTTATACATTTTAAAAGAACTTCTTTATCCATAATTGAAACACAAGGCTTTTGTTCTTTCAATTTTGGAGGTTTTCAATTCGGGCCCTTTCAATTGTATAGGTTTTTTTTTATTAAGGAAGATTTAAAATTTCAATTTTTAATTAATCCAATTCTGTAAATCTTCAATTTTATGTGCTTTCAAGGTTCAATTACTTCAAATGTTGAAAATAAAAGCTCCCAAAACAAGGGGCAAATTATTATCGACTGCTGTATGCTTATGAATCAGCTGCCAGTTCACGTTTCAGGCTCAAATCGAGAGTCTACGTAACAGGTGGTTCGATCGAAATAGGACGTCTTACAAATGTAGATGCAATAGATTGCAGTCCACAGTTGATGCAGTGAGTAACAGTGTTTTTTCTTCTTCTGGCTATTCATTTCCCTTCTTCGAGGTGCAATCATTTAATGTTTGTCGTCCTGGAATCGTAAATAAAAATTTTCAGAACCGTTGGCTTAATTATTGACTATCAACAAGATAAATGGCTTTGCAAGACTTTGAAATTGACAATGTACATCTACAATTTTACTCTCTTGTATCTTTCTACATCTTCTGTAACGATAATTGAATTTTTATGCATACTTTAAATAGTTTAAACATTTTAAATGCAGGTAACAGGTGACAGAGATATTGAACAAAATTTAAATGTAATAAAAAACTTCCAGTTTGTAATATTTGACAATTTTTCAGTGCCCAATAATTGTGTTCATTAAAAGTGGAAATATCTGTGTAAATACTATATTTATTATTGGGGTATAACTTGAAATTACTTTTATAAATAATTTTTCACTAAAAATACTTAACATATTTGACATTAAATCAAATTTTTCGTGAAGGATTTGTCTCCGACTTAAAACAATAGTCAGAGTCGACCAAGAATAAAGAGTATTCTACAGGGTGTACCTTTTCTCAAAAGCCAAAGTCCCACAGGTGATATTTAGTCATTAGCAACCGGATTTCTCAAATCTGAGCCTAAGAAAACATTATAAAGGTCATTAATCGAGATGACAATTTGTCTTGCTGATAAAGAGTTCAAGGAAGAATGTTATTAACATCAGGGTCGAAGAGTACTATTTTAAAACGAATCCTTTTAGTCATCCTTGAAATATAAATCAAAATGACCTCTGAAATCTAATGATTTAGTCTTTTCGCGAATTCGCATACAAAACTATCTATATAGGTAATATAAATTGTCTATTTAGAAACACTAATCCGTACGTATATTTAATCGTCAATATATTCTTCTGCAGAATACAAATTTACAAATAATGTCGCGCAATTTTTTCTTCTTGACTCTATAGAAAATTGCGATTCTTTCCATGCCTCCAGCTTCGAACGAATCTCATTATTGCGACAGAATTGTCAAAGTCATCGAGTTTCAGTACCCAAACGACTTTCCCACAATTCGTAAAATTAAGTTTGCTTCCGATGATGAGACTGTGAAATACTGCCTGAATTGGTTGAATGTTGAAAGAATAATGTATATAGTTTAAGCTGAAGCGTATTAAAATTGTTATGGAAGCGTTGGAAATAATTTTTAAAAATTGGTTTGATTTTTAAAAGATTTTTAGTAAAACAGATAGGTAGAAAATTAGCTAACAGATGTATTGAGGAAAAATTGGTTTCTGATATCAAATATACAAATGTAAATTATATATTTACTCTTTTTTATATTATTTATATACTGATGAGTATTTATATTTATTATTGTATACTCTTTATTTATTTAGATTGTTATATTTAATTCTAGTGTTATATTTATTTACACCGTATACAATGCTCGGGATTACACCCTAAACAACTATTAATTCATCCAACCACATTATCTCTCTAACAATCATCATCATCACTGCAACTCAATTATTCCAGTTCACTGACCAAGCTAAACTTTCCGCAACAAAACTTTTACTCCCTCCTCAATTAAGAAAATTCCCCAACGACACGCAATCTTCTAAACAGTCTACAAATACCTCAGTTTTTCCCAGTAAAATTCAAAATGTACTTTTTTTCTTATTCTTTATGATTATATATTCTTATTTTATAGTTTCACAAATTATTAGGAAGTTACAATAATTAGAGAACTAAAATTGAAAATTCCTTTTACAATTATTAATAATTTTCGAAGTAGTGAACATTTTCTATTCCCTTGGACTCATTTTATAAAATGAAATTCTGATGCATCGAAAAAGCACAAAAGAAATTGAATAAATTTTACTGATTAATTTGCCAAATGTTACACTTGGAACACAGTAAAAAAGAACACCTAAAATTGTTAAACCTTAAAATGGTTTGGATTAAATTCTGTAAAATTTGTCTCGATTTAGGCAAAATTGATTCTGAATTTAAGGGTATTTGATACTTAATGATGTCACGAATTACCGACCGATTTAATCATTGCGAAAGAGAGAATTTTGTGATGTCGTCTAGTATATTAGTTCAAGGTACCCTCTTTCACCTCAAGCCAATCAACTCAACTCGTTTTGCTAAATTCACTTGTATTTTTTCTGCTAAACTTTTTCGATTCTCAACATAAATACTTTTTTTGAATTGCGCACTGTGTATGAGAGTAATTTTTTTCTTAAAGTGACACATCTCAAGAGTATCCTCCTAAATTTTTAGCGAAAAATATCAAAAATTAAAAGAAATAAGAATTCTTGAATCAAGTCATTTTTCTCGATTTTTTTTTTGCTTTTCGATTTTTTTTCGTATTCAAAGTCAAATTTTATTTAAAAAACCATTTGGACCATTTAAAGGATATTTGAAGAATTCTCAAAAATTTTGTAGACTTAAAAAAATAAATAGCTTCGTTACGGCAAGCATTTAAATGAGTGGGGTCAAAACGACCCCAAGTGTGAACGTTATGTAATTCTGGCGAAGAAGTGACCATCTAAGGGTTAAAGTATATACAAAATTTTATTTTGATGTTGATTGTAAAATTGACTTTAGTTTACCATCAACATCTAAATATTATTTTAAATGAGGGTCGATACAACTCCTTTCTTAAACATATACAAATTTCTTTTACTCTTAGAAAAAATTTTCTTCATTCACCTAACTCATTTTTTTCACAGCAGGACAGCACTTGGTTGATTTAAAAATAGG
>JBAGKK010477924.1:0-37220 GCA_037177015.1 Euceroptres primus
TATATATATAAATTATCTAATAAACAGATGACTTTCATTCATGTTTGTACAAAATTCAGTAAGAAGCTTATTTTATGACTGCCTGAACGCAAGCTATGCAATAGATTGAATTTAAAAAATTAATTTGACCGCACATTTAGCACCATCGTCCTCGTTTTAGTCGAAAACGACACTCTGGATGACTGGAGTACGACACGTTTAACTTTGTCCAAATACTGGTGTTCAAAGTCTATTTCCAATTGAAGGATTACAATGCAAAATGGGTCAAGTGCTATTTTCGACTTTTTACAGGAGAGACTAAAAACGTGTTCTAAAATCAACAAGACCATTTAAGAAAAAAATTAAAATGCACATTTGAGATATTTTTGTGCTCTATCGAAGCAAAACCGATGTGAACTTGGCACCGCGAGTATAAAAAATGCGACTTTTTTATATGGAATCGTTTGGTGGTGTTTGGTAGTCAAGTTTGGTCAATTGGTGCTCAAAATGGCAAAAGTTATGGATTTTCAAGAAGGGGGTGCTAACTTCAAGCTTGCACTCCAAATTTTAATATTTTTTAAAAATTTGTTTTGGTATCGTTTGATGGTCATTTGGTGGTGTTTTATAGTTCACTTTTAACGTTTGGAGGTCAAAATTGTAGATAGTATTGAATTTTCAAAAAAATAACCCCATACTTTCAAATTTCTGAATTTTCTTTTGACCATTCGTTTTGTAATCGTTTGGTGGTGTTTGGTATCCACTTCCAAACACTTGGTAATGAAAACTAACGCAGTTACAGGCAATTTCCGTAAAGTTCAGTCGAACGTCAGTCACTGCGCAGTTGCATCTGCGCACCTTACACCCAGGCGCAAATTTAAAGTCAAGAAGTACGCAAGTACTTTGTGCAAAGCACAAAACTAGTCTAATAAAATACTGTATAAGTTGCGTTATGTAAATTGCGTGAGATGTTTCAACAATAATACTTGCACAGTATTTTATTAGACTAGTTTTGTGATTTGCACCGAATAATTCATAATCGTACTTGCGTACTTCTTGACTTTAAATTTGCACCTGGGTATAGGTGCGCAGATGCAACTGCGCAGTGACTGACGTTCGACTGAACTTTACGGACATTGCCTGTAACTGCATTAGTTTTTATTACCAAGTGTTTGGGAGTGGATACCAAACACCACCAAACGATTCCAAAACGAATGGCCAAAAGAAAATTCAGAAATTTGAAAGTATGGGGTGGGGATTATTTTTTGAAAATTCGATACTATCTACAATTTTGACCTCCAAACGTTAAAAGAGAACTATAAAACATCACCAAATGACCATCAAACGATACCAAAACGAAATTTTGAAAAATATTAAAATTTAGGGTGTAAGCGTAAAGTTAGGACCCCAATTTTGAAAAAGCCATAACTTTTTCAATTTTGACCACCAAACTTGATTACCAAACACCACCAAACGATTCAATATTAAAAGAAGTCGCATTTTTTATACTCGCCGTGCCAACTTCACATCGGTCGAAGCAAACGAAGTTTACTTGAAAAACCCTATCCAGTTTCGAGAAAATTAATTAATATGGTCACGTTTCGAGGTAAGATCACACGTCCGCGTCAACTATGAACGTCGATTGTAAAAAGAATTCGCAATATAAACAAAAACTAAGAATTTAATTTCTAGAAATTGAATGGATGAATTCAACTAAAAAAAGGTTGCTTGAAAAAAATCATTCAGTGCCGAGAACATTGAAAATTAAGTCTTGACTTCGAAATCGAGTAAAACGTAAATTTCAACTTTGAATGATTGTAAAAATTATAATTAGCCACATTTTAAAAAAATGAAAAATTTGTGCTTCTCTTACTACTGAATGCTAGAAAAGAAATTGTTTGATAATAATTATCCAGTCTCGAAAAAATTGAAAAAGTACTGGTTTATTTTGATGTTACAACGAGCCTCTATTTCAATTTTGGATATCTATAATAGCTTTAATTAATTTTTTAAATGGTAGTTCAACCAATTATTTGAAAATATGTATTCACTTTCATGAAAATGAATTAACTTTTTTTTTAGTATAAAAACTTTATAGCTTTGTAGAAAAATGCATCCCCAAGCAAACCCTTTTACAGGATTGTGTATTTGAATATCTCAGAATTTTTTACCTCAAAAAACCGATTTCGAAAAAATGGCTCCCGACCCCTTTTCCATTGTTACCCTTCAATTATAGGTTTATATATTAGAAGTCATTAAATAGCCTATTAGTGGTAAGTTGGCTACATTTTGCACCTCATACTAACGATAAAATCGCCGTAACACAAAATGTGCGAAAATTGAACAAAACTGATCGAAACGATGATCAAACTTACTTTTAACACTGGATTTGTTACAAGCAGGTCCAAATCATGCGGAAACGACCCTAAAATCATGCTTGCAGCACAAAATTTAACATTTTGAAAGTTTTGCGTATTTTTTAAAAAACAGCCCCTTACTTGAGAACGCAAATAAAAATTTCTAGTGTCCTACGGGCTAAATCATTTAGTTGGGTATCTAGTACATTTGAGCCAAAAGAAAAATTTGTATCACGAAATGCCACGTTTTGAGAATTTTTGTCGTAGACCACCTGCACTATAGAGAGAATTTTAAATTTTATAACAATTTCAAGATTGGCAAGATGGCGGCGGCGGTTTTTCTGAAAAGTTTCAAACTTAATTTTCTCAAAATTCTCAGCGTTTTTTTTCTAATTTTTTTAAAAGTTGGTATTAATATGGTGAATATATCTTATAAGAGTTTATCTTGTAAGCGGGCCTTAAAGAGGAGACATTTTTCTTTTTTTTTTTTTTAATAATGAAAATTCCCATTTTTTTTTGCCAAAATGTCTCCTCTCCAATACTCCGGCACAAGATAAACTCTTATGGGATATATTCACCATATTAATACCAATTTTGAAAACAATTAAGAGAAAAACAACGCTGAGGATTTTGAGAAAATTCAGTTTGAAAATTTTTAGAAAAACCACCGACATTTTGACTATCTTGAAATTGTTTTAAATATTGGTTTAGATACTACAACACTTTAAAAAAAAAACTTCGATAAATTCTTGATAAACGGAGTCAACAGCCTTGAAAGTTCAAATAGTCCCAACTTTGTCAAACACATTTGTCATCAAATCGGTGAAATACGTGTCGTATAAAATCCTATGGAAAATTATATTTTTATTATATCCTCAACAAATCACGTTCAAATTTTAATCCTTGCAACGTTTGTCATTAGAAAATAGTCTAAAGCATTTCAAACACAGATACTTCAAGGTGTCTAGATTTCAAGAATATATTTTCTTAGATCAAAATAAAATGTACAAGTTCTACTGTTTTCATTTTTAAATTAACAGTTTGATAAAAAACAGATTAGGGATCGGCATAACTTGGAGGTGTAAGCTGACTCCGAATTGTCGGTTTAGTTTTTTGCCAAATTTCAAGTCAAATATTTACAGGTTTTCTATTTTATGGAATAAGTAAAGTAGCACTTCTTTTTAACTCACTACTGTATTGAATGACTTTTCCGAGGCTATGCGCCAAACTTCACGGTTGAAGTAAAATTAAAATAGTGAAAATCGAAAGTAATTCCTTACAATTCCTTCAGTGATAACTAGGATATATGTTTCTACCAATTCGAATATTAGCGGAAGAGGTCTGTATTATATTGGTTTACAAATCTCTTAAAATATTGCGGAAGTTTAGGAAATCTACATATTTAGTTGTTTTTTAAAATAAACGTACCTGATATCTATTTATAGGTGATTTTCTACATAAAGGTGTTAGAAATTTCCAAAAGGGCCATGGCCATGGCAATTGCATCTTTACTATCAGCAACATGTAGGGGAACATTAGTACAGTTATCCTACACAAGCTGGACTCGAAAGAATCATTTTTCTCGGAAACTACTAAAGATATTTTGACTTTTTTTTTTAATGAAAGGTATCTTCAAGCGCTAATCTGGGCATCTTTAAAAATATAAAAAATAAGGGAAAAAAACATGATAAGAAAAAAACAATGTTTTTATAGTCTAGATCCTCGCGATACAAAACGATTCCTTCATTTTCGGATTCTACGGAAAAAACTGCATGAGAAACTCACAATGGAACTTTGATTGTCAACGCGGAAAGTGACGATAATTTTGAGTTTTTATTTTTGAAATATGAAAATTGCTCTCTTAGCTGCATTTTGGCTGATATTTTTCAAATTTAAATCGAAATTCAAACTAAGAGCATTTAAAGTTTTTAGATATGGGGCATTATTTCTCAACTGCCCCAACTTTTTAAGTATTGTCTTTTGATCGCCTTTAAATTTTCAGAATTTTTTAGGTTATATGACAGAAGTTGAACCTCCAATTTGTATGCTTCTAATGCTATCCCTTTTAAAACTACAAGGGGTTAAATTTTCATCCATAATGCCCGTGCCGGTATATTCAAACGGACATAACTTTTTTGTTGTCAATGCTATTTGAAATTTTAAAAGTGAGTTTGAAAGAGCTTTTTGTACTCTTTTAAATTATCGAACCAATTTTTTTAAAGGGATTAATTTTTATAAACAAATTGAGAAGTGAAATGTTTATTTAACTTTTTCGCCACTCAGACCCCTTCGATTTTTTTAAAACTAAGTTAAAAAGAAAGCTTGTTTTTTTCAACAAAAACCTATAAGGTCAAGATGGAAGCCCTAATAATGACCTGCATATGAGGCTTGGTCCGAGCAAAGCTCTCACCGCACCCGCGTGATCTTAACGCCTGCACCGGTATATTCAAACGGCCACAACTTTTTTTCTACAAATCCTATTTGAAATTTTAAAATTAAGTTTGAAATGGCTTTTCATACCCTTTCAATCTATAAAATCCTTTTTTTTGAAGGGTTTAATTTTTATAAAAAAAATTCAGAAGTGAAATTTTTGAAAACTTTTTTGGTCACTCGGACCCCTTCGATTTTTTTAAAACTAAGATAGAAAGAAGGCTTTGTGTTTTTTATAACAGAAGCCTATAAGGGTAAGATGGAAACCTTAATAGTGTCCAAGATATACGGCTCGGTTCGAGCGAAGCTCTCGAACTAGTGCGTTGTCGAAGCTCTCGAACTAGTGCGTGGTCGAGAGCTTCGCTCGGTCCAAGCCGTATATCTCGGATACTATTGCAGCTTCCAACTTACCGTTATAGGTTTTCGTTGTAAAAAATTCAAGCTTTCTTTTTAAATTTGTTTAAAAAGAATCGCAGGGGTGCGAGTGACAAAAAAAGTTAAATAAACATTTCACTTCGTAATTTGTTTATAAAAATTAAACCCTTTTAAAAAATGGACTCGATAGGTTGAAATAGTATAAGGAGCCCTTTCAAACTCACTTTTAAAATTTCAAATATCGTCTGTAGAAAAAAAGTTAGGGCCTTCTGAATCACGAAGTAATAGTAAGGAGTTCGAACTTCCTCTTTTAAAATGACAACTAAAATTGCACCTTAAGTGCCAGGCTCGGTGTTCCCGAATGAACCACAAAGTCTTCGCACATGCGCAGTACAAATCCTTATGTCTCCCTTTCTGTCGTGAAATTGTGTGAGTGAGTCCTTTGATCGGAGCACTCACTCGCACGATTTTCCGAGAGAAAGAGAGACAGAAGGATGTGTGCTGCGCATGTGCGAAAACTTTGTGGTTCATTCGGGAACTCCAAGCTTGGCACTTAATGTGCAGTTTTAGTTGCCATCTCGCGGAAAATTTGTATGGTGTGTTCGATCTTCTTACTGAATATACCGGTGCAAGATCGCGCGGGTGAGAGCTTCCATCAGACCAAGTCGTATTTCTCGGACACTATTATGGCTTCCTTCTTGCCCTTTTAGATTTTGTTGCAAAAAACCAAGCTTTCTTTTTAACTTAGTTTAAAACAAGTCGAGGGGGTCCGAGTGGCAAACAAGTTAAATAAACATTTTATTTTGAAATTTCTTTATAAAAAAAAAAAATAAATAAAAAAAAATGGAGTTATAGTCCAGTCAAATCGTACTTTAATGTGGAATTAACTATAGGAGGCAGTTTTTTTTATTCACACTTGAACCTCGGCGAGCAGAGCCAAAAGCAGCCAAAATATCTGAAAAGTGAAAACTCAAAATTATCACCACTTTCAGCATTGATAATCCAAGTAACGGTTATGAGTCAAGCCAGATGCGAAGATTATAAACAAACAATAATTTATGAAAACAAAAAGAAAGACGATCAGGCAAACGGAAAACAAAATCGTAGTGTAGGAATAGTACGAGGAATGAAATTAAAAATTTTATTTTGAACATTAAATAACCTTGGACATTTTGGTTTGGACATTTAAGTTTGGACATTTTGTAAGGATACCGTGTAGATATCATACTTTTTTGTGTGAACACGATAACTTAAAAACGGTTGCAGATAAATTGATGAAATTTGGAGGGCTTATTTTTACCATTAATATCTCAAATCAGAGACAAGGTTTTCGAAAAATATTTATTGGATTTTTTTCTAGCACTTTTGTAATACTTGAAAAAATCGGTTTTTATAATTAAAACTTTTTTCATTATTACAATTCACAATTAATGCATGAGAAGAAAAGATCCTTTGAATTGAAAGGAATCGATTGATCTATAATATTAATACATTTGATTGAAAATTAAGAAAATTTGGACCATTTATAAGAATGAAAAAAATGAAAACTTGCAATTTTATTAGAGTAATCTTTAACATTTTAATTTTTCGATGTTCTGTCACGAAAAGAAAAGATTTCTTAACTCGAAACGAATCAATTGACCTATAATATTAAGACATTTTATTGAAGTTTAAGAAAATTTCAATAATTTATAACACCGTAGAGTGGGGCTATTAGGTACAACTTTTACGTATGTTTTGAGGTTTTTTTTAACTTTACACTAAAAAAAAAAAAATTTCAGCTTTTTTATTTTTACAGTCCGAGAACTCAGTTCTGGAGAAAAATCAATCACTTTTAGATTTTTAAATCATTTTCTACTTACTAATTATCATTGTTGAAAAGTTGTACCTTTTTGTACCCCCGATCTTCTAAATAGGTACAACTATTGTTCTTTTGAATGTTTTAAATTAATAAAGCAATTTTTTAAATATTTAATTTCTATTTAGAATTATTACCTAACTATTCGAGAATACATTCTGATGATAAAGTATGAAGAAAAACACAGGTAACCGAGAATTCTTTATTACTTTTAAACTATGGAACTGATACAAACTTCGGAGGTCGAACCAATTTTTTAAAATGCACTCACATATTTAATCACTTTTCAATGCTTGTTCAGAGGTCGCATAAAATTCCACATTCATCCTCAGTAAAGTAAAAATCCTTCTGAATCTTATTTGCTAGGAGATTAGTATTCTGATTCTCATTATCATATTAAAGAACATACTTAAAGTGAGTTGTACCTAATAGCCCCACCATGCGCGAATAGCCCCCCTCTACGGTATTGAAAAAAATCAGGATTTACAATTTTATTAAAATAATCAATGCTTCCTCTATGAGGAAGCACATTATCTATTTGCTATTTCATCATAACGAGGAAACAAAGTGCCCATGATATGAGCACCAAAAAATATAGACTCCGGGAAAACACCCGAAATCGAATTCACGGCTAGTTTAGAGATGCCCAGATTAAGTCATACACATATCTTGTTAGTGCTTGAGGAGACTTTTCATTTTTAAAAAGAAAGTCAAAATATCTTCAGTAGTTTCGAAGAAAAATAATTTAAAAAAAAAAATTTTTATACATAACTCCAAAACTACTAATTTTTTAGAGTCCAGCTTGTGTAGGATTACTGATCTAATGTTCACCTACATGTTGTTGATAGTAAAAAGGCAATTGGTTCTGGGCCCAGAACCACTATTTTTTGGCCATGGCCCTCTGTATTTCTATTTCGTCCATCCACGTATACTATGCAGAAAGAAGCAATCCAGAATGCGTATACATAATTGCACATAAAAAAGGTCCCATGCAAACAGAAAAAACTACTCAGTTCTCATGCAACAAGCTAAGCAGGACATACCTCGGTGATAACTGGTAGAACCAAGTGGTTGTCGGTGACTCTAGTAACAACAGTCTCCGTAAGTGTACTCTTTGTGATGGTCTCAGTAACTTTACCAATCGTGGTCGGTGCTGGAGGGAAACTAACGTCCCCGGGTAAATTATCGGGCTGCTTGATTGTCACCGTCACAACGGGGCCTTGATGGGAGTCTAGCGAGGGCGAGGAAGTCGGAGTTCGAAGGAAATGAGCGGGGATCATGGCTTGAAATTCCTCATTTGTGATTGGCTTCGATACCTGTATGTCTTCCTGAGGACTCCGTGATCTGGGTTCTGCAGCAGCTGTTAATTCTGATTGTGAGTTTAAAGTAGGTACGCTACCAGCATTGGTCATTGGTGTGGGATCTATATTCATACTTGGCGTTGTCGTTGATTGCGGAACACTATATCTTGGTGCTGGCTGTGGATGCGATTGGCTGGATAAGGGACTTTTAGCAATATTCGTGGATTCACTGACACCATTCATTTTGAGTACGCCGTTTAACGATTCATCATTTCTGAGCGGTGGAGTTGTGGTTGTCAAGTTAGGAGATGGTTTGTCCGCATCCATGGAACGACGATAACTGACATACCCTGGTCTGTTAGCCATGTAACTGTTGGCACTGTAAAGTCCCATGTACGGTTTGGGAACTCCAATAACGTGAGGCGATTTTTCAGAAGGCGCTATTAAATTGGCTGGATGTGCTTGAGAAAGAGGAATTTCACGTTCAACGACCAGTCGAACGAATCGTTCTAAGCCAGTCAATAAAGCTACCGCATGGTCATGCTTAGCTTCTGCCATTTCGATTCCATTAATCTAAGCAATACACGAACGTTTAAATATTTAAATTCATTTTTCTCGTAAAAATTCACATATACTCCAGAAAAAAAACATAATTATACTTACAGCTATCACTTTGTCCCCAACTAGTAATTTTCCATCTTTCTGTGCTACTCCGCCATCGGTTATTCTCGAAATAAATATTGCCTTAAAAAATTTAACAAGCTAATATTAGTAACAGTTTTCATTATTTGGATTAATGAAATGTCGAGCAAGGAAATGTCTCTCCCCGTACAGCACCGGGATATCCCATTTATGTATCAAAACATCATATGGATATCCTAGGGATATATATTGGTAATTTTCAGGATATCCTTGAAAATAGGAAATTTTTATATCCCTGGGATATCCATAGGATATATTCGGATATTTTTTGGACGTTTATCGGATATTCCAATAACCAAAGTGAGATATTGTAATTTTCTAGATATCTCACTAGGGGCATTAGAATGACCGAGAAACGTCCAAAAAACATCCAAAGATATCATATAAGTATCCCAAAGATATAAAAATTTCCTCCTTTTAAGGGTAATCTAAAAATTTCCAACAGATATCCCTAGGATATCCACATGATATTTAAGGACATAAATGGGATATCCCGAAATATTCATCTTTTTATGTTAAAAATAGGATTTTTAATCACTGTCCAAAAAGGATGGTGACGTGCTACTCGACCGCAAAATGACTTTTCTTTTCATTTCCTCAGAACTGGATGACTTTTCTCGACTAAATTTTTTTTGAGAATGTTTTTACCTCCTAAAAAATTGCCGAAATAGGGCTATCACCTTTTTGCAGTGCTACCCTTCAAATATGCTTTATGTATTATAAAACCGTCCAAAATTGTCAGTACACTCCCAAAAGTGCAATTAAAAACATGCCTCTATCAAAGGCAGTATATGCCCATTAACTCCAAGGTATGGACATGATATCGAATCGAAAATTTAGCTCAATTTAAATCATCTCGATCTTCTCATGAACGCTTAAATCATGGGACGCGACACTTGCTCAGAATTATCGTCATATATATTAAGAACCGCATATATACAAATTAACGCTCGATCTCAACACATGTACTCTAGTCCTTCCACTGTTAAATCCTTATCAATACATTAAAGACCAATATCAAGATAAGAAGTCCTAATTGGAGTCTCCGACTGATCTTATCAATTAGGTGATATATTATTTGAATAATTGCATGTGCTGAAAGTACATACCGTAGAATGGGGTAATTTCGGATAGCAGGCTACTTTCGGACGTTCAAACTTCGCAGTACATATGTTTGGTTGCCATCTACCATTCACTTTTAATAAACCATCTGATATTTTTTCATCTTTGTAAACACTCTAATAGTGTAATCTGATGTGGTAAAAGTTGAGACGGATAAGCAAGTAAGCTTTGAAAAATTTATTTATTGCAGCGTCGATTATTCAAAAATTCGAAATTTTCTTAAACAAACTGTTTGTTAGCGTAAGATATGTTTATATCCTTTCTTCTTTTTAGTCTGTTATTCGTTGAAACAAACTTTATGCTGATTTATATGAAATAACTGTTTCAATCATTTTCCAATAGAGATTCAGTTGACAAACAGTAATTTCGTAGGCTAATTTCGGACATGATGCAGTAATCCACAAATCACGAAAATGCCACTAATTATTTTAAATACTCAGCTGACGTACGTAATAAAACTCTGTCAGAGATTGGAAATAAGGAAATAACCATTCGACGTGCAGCAAAAAAAAACATGCGAAAAGTAAACGTTATTAAATATTCATACCCAAATGTTATTTTAATTATGCATGTATTCAGGGTATTGAGTAGGTGGTTCTAAGTGCGGGTAGGGGTAGAGAAAGCTTTGTGACAAAAGTTCTAATACAATTATTAGATCTATTTCAAATATCTATGAAAAATTAAACAGTGTCCGAAATTACCCAATATCGTGGAGTCAATTCTGGCACTTCTTTTTTACCAACGGCGAAGTAAGCCGATGAGATAAAATTTTTTCCTTTGGAGGGAAAATGTATCAGATACTAAAGATTATATATTCTGACTGGCAATCCTCTGGACATCATCTTGACAGTTGTAGGCTTGAAAAACCTTAAAAATTGTCCGAAATTAGCTCATTCTACGATATGTACAGTACCGGACAGGAATATGAGGACACCTGTTTTTTGTGAGATGCATAAGTTCTCATAATTTCTATAATCGACGAGATGAAATTTTTTCCACAAAATAATACGAAAGCTATCAAAATTCTGCGTAAAATAAGCCCAAGGTGAAGCAATTATGTTCATTCTGTAAGAAACTAATACAAAAATAGTGCATTTTTCGATATGTCCTAAAAATTGCAATAACTTACGAAATAAATAACATTTTTTAATGTCCTTAGGCTCATTTTAAAGTTAAGTTTCCATAGAATTTCATGAATTATGAAGAAAACTCTGCAATTTTTCCTCCGATTTCACCAAAGACTGAAGTTGGCACAGAAAAGTTGTAAAATTTCAATAAAGTATAATTATTTATAGAAAAATATTTAAAATCAGTCTATATTGCATTTTAATAATTTTTTTTTAGAATAAATGGGAACATTAGTTTCTATATTTTATCAAATTAATTTTTCAGAGATTTTTTTCTTATCTGATAATTGATTCTTAATTGATAATTCTTATTGATAATTTGATAATTTTCTTATTTGAAATTTTACAACTTTTTTGTTCCAAGTTCAGTCTTTGGCAAAATCGAGAGAAAAAATTAGAGAGCTCTCTCCATACATTTATGAAATTCTATGGAGATTTGTCTTTAAACTGAGCTTAAGGGCATTAAGAAATGTTAAATAATTAATTAGTTTCTTACAGAATGAACAAAATCACTTTACATTGGGCTTATTTTACGCAGAATTTTGATAGCTTTTGTATTATTTTGTAGAAAAAATTTTATCTCGTAGATTATAAAAATTATGAGAACTTATTCATCTTACAAAAAAAAGGTGTCCTCATATTCCTGGCCTGTTCTGTAAAATTAATAAACTTGTGAAAAGTTTAGAAATAAATATCCGAATAGTAGGGTGAGATGGTAAATTTTTGTAGAAATAACTAATCATGAACAGGGTGACAAGAAATATAACTAGGACACACATTTTCTTACATAATTTTATCTTATCAAACAAATGAACAAAAATAACATTTAATTCTGATTACATGTACTTACAGTTACAACATACGTAATATTCGACACACGCTTTCTATTATTAATCTATTATAGATTATAATTAATTAATTAATTATCTATAAAGAAAGCTTTGCAACGATGAAAATTTTCGAATCTCATTTTAGTTGATAAAAATCAATAGAATGTTTGTAATCATTTCCAAACAAAAAATTTCCTTATCTAAAATTTTTGTGTTTGCTTTTTTTCGATTATAAGTAATTTTCTTTCAATTTTGGGAATATAGCAATATTGGAAGTACCAAATTTATTCTTTATGTCTAGACGAATCTATTGATCTATTATAAAACCTTCTATGACCAACTGTAGTTATAATAGATAAAATTAAATTTTTTTAAATTCGTTTAAGCAAAAGTTCTTCAATTTTAGGAATATAGCAATATAGTAACAACCAAATGTATTCCTTTTGACAAGGCGAATCGATTGCCCTATTACAAAACCTTTTATGACAAACAACTACACTAATCTCGCGTAACTGTGCCGGCCTCGGGGGGTGGACGACACAGTAATGGGCGCTATTAAAATCCAGTTTGAACCGGATTTACAGCGACGAGCGAGCACTCTTATGTCAACACTCAGGACCGCATATAAAGTCTCCGAACGTACAAAGGTATATGCCCAGAGAGTCGCGATGTAAACAACTTCTGAGCGGCCCTGACTGTCCAAGCGATGAGCTTCAGTGTAGGCCGTCAAGGGACGCTCAGGGGGGGGGGGGGCAGAAGCAGTAAAGCGTGAATAACCGTGAAGCCGGCACAAGAATGAGCGGCATAGTTACGCGAGATGAGTGTATAGTTATAATCGATATAATTAAATTTTTTTTACATTTGTATCAGAAAATTTTTTTTAATTATGCGAACATAGCAATATTATAAGTACCAAATTTGTTCCTTTTGACGAGACGAATCTATTAAACTATAACAAACGTTGTTTATTCCATACCTTTTCTATTCTACAATCCAAAATTGATTTGAATTACTAAATAAAAATCAAGCTAATTAAGGAATTGTTAAAAAGATAACCTTTATAAGGAAGCAAAGTGTTCGTGAAATGAACACAAATACTACTTAATAGCAGTTTTATCTATTATAGATATATGGGGCATTATTTCTCAAATGTCCCAACACGAAACTCGGGTATGTCCGATCGGGCTCAAACTTAGGCGAAGTGTTGTCCTACTGGACGATAATTTTACCAAAAAATATTTTGCTATTTTTTCGAAAAGAAGGCGAGTTAGAGGGGGTGAAATTTTAAATTTTTTGTGGATACTCTCTGTTGCACGAATATTTGATTTTTTCATAAGTAATTTTAAAAAACTTAACCTGGACGTTTACGATAGATTTTTTTCATGGCCTTTCGATTGATCATAAACATTTTTTGAAAATTTCAGAATTTGACCTTGATTTATCAAAATCAAAAATAAAATCAACTTTTTTTGAAGATGGTCAGTTTTGAATTTTTAAAAATATTCTAGGAAAAAACTGAGTTTTTTTACAATAAAATCTTTGAAAATCAAAAATATCTTTTTTTGTTTTCGAGAAACTGAATTTTGAGCAACCTAATCTTTCCAAAAAAGATTCCAATGGGCGCAAAAATTACGGAAAATTTTTTTCAGTTACAGTTTTTCATAACAAACAATAATATAGAAATAGATATTCCGAAAAAAAATTTTGTCCAGTTTAGAATTTTTTGAAAATTGGAAAAAAAGTTTCGGAATTTGGTTAATTGCACGTTTTAAATATGCAAAAAAACATTTGTATTTATTATATTATGCTTATTAGATGTGGATTGTACATTAAAAATGCGCAATTGACAAAATTTAAAAATTTTTAATTTTTGTCGATTCCAAAAAATTTTTAAATTAACAAAATTTTTTTTGAATATCTATTTGACACTTGGTAAAATGAAAAAGGGCGATGTAACGGTTTCCTATTGCCAGGGATAAGTTATGAATTATTGAATGCTCGATTTCAAAATAAAGTTCATCCACTCGACTTATTTAATTCGAAGCGATACTTACTTCTAATATAACATTGCATTTAATGCGAACAATATTTTTATTTGTATATTAAAAAGCTGTAGCTTTGAGTGCGAATTCTTGGAATTTCGTCCAACAATTATTTGGTCTTTAAGCCAATTTACTATTTGTTTATTACGATATCCTGAGGACAATTAGTGACCTTGCTCTCAGTCGTGTTGGGAAATGAAGCCAGCTTTAATAAAAGAATTATGATTTCAATTCACTCGAACTCTATATGCTTTTTGTTACTTTCTCAAATATTGATTTCTTCCGGCTTCCTTAAATCTGGCAGATTGTGGACCCTGTATTCAATTAAGGTTGTGGGCAACACTGAGGCGAGAACGCTATTGATTGAGTAAATATTGGCAGACGAGGTGCAATGTCTGTGCTCCACTAAATTCCTCAACCCCCATAGAATTCCTATCCTAACCGTCAACCAAACTCCACAAGTCTTCAGAATATTTTTATTCTGGCAGTGGATTAATTTATTTAATTTTAGCTCAGCTGTAAGTTACTTTTAATTCTCACAAACAATCAATACTCAAGGTTAGCTGCAGCCTCGTAACCGATTATCAAGACTCTCACGTATGTGAACGCAGTGATAACAGCTGGTCACTTTAGCCCCAGTTGGCTTGTATTGCTTCTGGAATTAAATCTACTGAATCAATTGCAAACCGATTTCTGATCTTCCACCCAAATAGGCTCCCAATAAGTGAGTTGAAAATTCGGAGTGGACTCTAAATTCGCTTGCACAATTCAGGCTATTTGTAATTGAACGCTTTTTGTTGATGAGAAGTCAATTCCTGATATTCCGTCCAAATGAGCTCCCAAGAAGTGGGTTGAAAATTCAGAATGGATTCAAAACTTAATTTCTACCACTCAGGCTTGTTTCACGCATCCAAAATTATTTCTTTTAGATCGGTTCTCTGTTTTGTTCATCCAAATAAGCTCCCAAGAAGTGGGTTGAAAATTTGGAATGTTAAACTCAAAAACCGTCTGATTATTCTGGGTGCTATTAGGAAGTGTCGCACAGTGTATAGGTTCTACAATTTATAATTTTAGTTGAAAATCGTGGCTTGCGATTTTCAAATAAAAAACCAAATATTAAACTTTTTGATATTTGACAACTCCTGATTCCCTAAGCTTGTCTATCGGGAGGGCTAGGAGACATAAGTTTTCCAAAGTTCTCAAATGAAGAGCAGCGAGAGTTAGGTGCCCCTTCTCGCATAAAGCTTCATGAGCCATTTGGATTACTTATCTAGAAAACAGAATAACACTCCTCACTCCACACGGAGGTTCGAAACGTAAGAGGCCGAGACCAGGTAGCAGGTTGCTTTTATAGTTTTGGGTCTCTGGCCTCCCTACTACCGGTCCCCGAAACTTCCGGTGCGTGGCGCTTCCTGATTCGCACGGCCTTCGATTTCCTGTTCCAATCGGGTGAGTTTTTTTCCTACCCTTTAATCGATTTGCGCGCGCTTTTTTCTTTCACCTGTGAATCTTTTGCGCCTTTTCTCGTCCCCCTAATCTATTGGTTTGTCTCCTCGGTTGTTTTTGCGCTATTTTCTCCCACCGAATGTTTATTCCTTCGCAAATTTAATTATTGTTTCCGGCTGGAATCCCTCTCGATTCTCAATACCGTGTCATTCATTCCTTATGCCATTATATTGAATTTGTTTAAAGAATTCTTTCTATTGCTTTAATGTTTATTTTTATAATAATTTATAATTAATTATTGAGGGTCATTCGGACCGTCTCAGTGAAATGGAAGGGGTGAAAATGTAATCCTTTTATTTCACTCAGAGTATCTACTTAGGTATAAACATGTTTGAATGAACTTCGAAGGACCGTTTAGAGTTGTGTTATATGTGAGTTTTAACTCATGGTGCCGAAAAGTAAATTTCAGAGTGGTCTGTAGTTGGTGTCCGTGGTCGTTAGAGTACTGCTTCCTTCAGGTTGCGTAAGGAAACGACAAAAGTAAAATCTGAAAAGTAAAAAATTTCTCGGCACAGGGAGGCGAAAGAAATTAAGACGTGGGATACGTGGAAAATAAAATTTAATTTATTTACAGTGCAGTTGGGTGCCGGTTAACAACGGTGGCTGAGCATCTGGGTATCATAAGAGCGAGAGCTGTTGGCAGGTCCGGGTCGGGGAATGACCGGGACCATGGAGGGAATGCCTCGAATCAACCAAACTCTCGTTTCTTTATACAGTTTTCTGTTCATAGCACGCACCAATCAGAGCGAGCTGAACACGATCTTACAATGCCGCGCCCACATTGGTCGAAAAAGAGGGGCCCGCGCCGCTAATTTCGAAGTGACTCGCTATGTGGACAAAGTGGCTGCTGAAGGTTTGCGAGAGTCCGACGACGTACGTGTTAGACTGGCAAGGCTCCCAAAAAGTTGACTGCCCGCTTTAGTAATCAAGGCGGTTCATGCTACAATTCTTCGCGCGAGACGAAAAACGAGGGGCACGCGCACCAATCAAAACAACGCATGATAGACTGGCGAGGCTCACAAGAATCAGTGGTATCTAAAAGGCGCGTTCCTACTAACTTTTATCGAAAATTCGGACCAGTCTCGGGAAATTAACAATAATTAGGTTGAAAAAAATTAAAGTAATTAAGATGTGGCTAATTAGCCCGCGTCATATTTTTATATCATTGTTTATTATCAAAAACTATACCTGCAAAAAATTTGCCGTAATGTTTGCACCTATAGGATAAGTTTTTCGAAAAAATTAGATTACTCGAAAAGAAAAAAAAGTCCATTTAGCTTTTCAAGTATTTTATTGCAAAAAATCTCAGCTTTTTTTCTAGAATACTTTTAAAAAAATCAAAAGTGCCCATCTTCAAAAAAAGTTGATTTTATTTTTGATTTTGATAAATCAAGGACTAATTTTTTAATTAAACAAAAAATGCTTATGATCAATCGAAAGGTCATGAAAAAATTTAGAAAATTTAATCTGGGCGTTTTTGATAAATTTTTTCATGACCTATCGATTATTATTTTTATTAATTATTATTTTATTTATTATAATTTATCAATCATTAATTAATTTATTATTATTTCTTTTTATTATTATGTATGAAAGGAGAAAATATGCGCGCAGTAGAGAATTTAGCCTAAGTTTTAGCCCGATCGCGAATATACGATTTTCGGGTTGAAACATTTGAAAAATAATGCCCCATATTATAGATATCTATTATAATTATATAATGTACATCAAAGGACATTTTTTCCATTCCGTTTAACTCAGACTGGTCCAAATGTGCGAAAAATACAGTAAGCGTTCATGAGAACTGAAAATGTCGATAAAATCCTATCAAACCTTGTTTTTAACCTTTCTTGTCGTCTGAGTCAATACACAATCCTGCTGAAGCATCTAGCATTATCTTCTGGAAGTGCTTTTGCACTCAAAGAATGTAAAAAATTCGAAACTCAGTATGGTATGGTGTAACTTCAAGTACATATGATCAGAATTAAATGTTATTTTTGTGCATTTGCTTGAGTTATTTTTTGTCACCCTGTAAAATTGTTTATTGATAGCAAAGGATATGAGGGATGTGAGGCCTTATACATTGGGCAGACCAAACGAAATCTTAAAACCAGACTCACAGAACATAAACGTGATTTCGCTAGTGATAATGGGAAAGCTGCAATGGTCTCATGATTTGGTTCATCTTTTTGATTTTAATAACTTTAAACTCCTTACTACGGAACTATTATTAGAGAAAATACTTTTTTGTCCAACCCCCCTTGAAAACGCGTCTTTTCATGCATGTGAAGCAGGCGCAAAGTGACCGCTTTCAGGCCGCGATTTCAACAAGAGTAGGACAAAAGTATCGTGTGTATCATGGGCGGAAGGCGATTTTAACTCGTGTTATTTCAAACTTTCACACTCGTCAAAATCGCCTTCTTTCCGCCCTTGATACACAATATGCTATTTTTAGATATGTCATTTTAAAGCAAAACAATAATTCGGGGAATCTGACATCGATAAAGCAGTATATACCAAAATTTTATTAAATTCACTAAATAATATTTTCTTAAACTTTAAAGTATTAATTAATATTTACATTTTCTTAAAACCAACAAGTTTCACGAAATTGCTCCTAACGTATGAATGCCTAAATTCTCAATCATGACGATTGTAGTGGCATAACAAGCTAAAATAAAACTTTCATACCATTTTAAACAACAAAAAATTAATTATTTATTTCAGCGATCTACTTTATCCAGATACGATAAAGCTGACATCAAACTTTTTGTTGATGATTTACATGTTCTCATAGGTTTACTTCAATTTTTGTGTTCATAGAGTAGGGATAGGCGATCTTGATTCGATTAATCGAGAATCGATTCTTTTGATCCGATAAATCGATTTTTTAAACTATCTTTTGCATTCCATTTGATCATATCAATCGATTCTTTCTTTTGATTCATCACATCGATTTTCTGTTTAAAAAAAAATATTTTTAATTAATTGATATTACTAAATTATCATTTTAGTCAGATATTATGAGTATCAGTATTTTACGGAGGACTGTAATTCACGAACGTAAATCTGATTCGGCTCCTAGCGGAGTTGGGGTGTCTAGCGATCAGGCCATTTAAAATTCCCGGGTTTTTCCTTGTTTTTTCCTTGTGAATTTTTTTTTCCCCGATCAAGTTAAAAATGTCTTTTTATGATTTTTGAAAGTGAACGTATACATAGAAAAGGGAATTTTAACATACAAAATTTATATCGTAAAGAAAATAATTATTTCTTTACACGAGCCAAACTTATTTTTAATCACAGACTGAAGTGATAAATATTAATCGAAAGTACATATTTTAAAACTTTCGTAACACGTAAAATAAATATATTTTTTAATTTCGCAGTCAGAATCACAAGTAGCTGTTTAAATTCTACTAAAATCTGAAGAATATAAAAATAAAATATAAGTATAATCCCGATCCTAAATAAAATTCTCGGGTTTTTCCCGGTAAAATAAAATATCCAGGGTTTTCCCGAATTCTCGGTCCGCTAGACGCCCTGGGAGTATAAGAGGATCTGTTTTCACAAGATATTTTCATTTTTATGTAATATTTATGCGTCAGATTTACAAAACCAATGGCTGTGTATTATTAACAATAATATTAATAATAATTTTTTGTTTAAAACGATATAAAAGTTTTCTTTTAATTTGTTATGCTATTACAATTAAAAATTTATTAATCTTGCAACCTATTATTTGTGTTTCAACGTAAAAAAATATTCGATTCTCGCGAATCGATTTTTAAACCGATTAATCGATAAGATCGAATCGTAAATTTTTGGAATCGACTAACTTTTTCCGAGAATCGCCCATCCCTGTCATAGAGTTATTCACAGCCTTCGTTTTTGTAATTTTGACACATAAAATATTAAACAAAAATATTTTTAAAAAACGGAAAAACGATTTGATGAATCGAAAAAAAAAGAATCGATCCATATGATTAATCGGAATGCAGAAGATCAATTGAAAGATGGATTCATCGGATCAAAAAAATCGATTATCGATTAATCGAATCGAGATCGCCCATACCTAATCTCCGCCACATGGACGTTGCTCCCAAACAATAATTTTAATAATTTAATCGAGATGGAGCCGAATGACCTATTATTTTATTTTAATATAAAGGGCAAAATACGTGAAGTATACCCGCCTCAAAATTGTGGTTGTGCCAATCTAATTGAGAGTCTACACAATTGAAGTCCTAGCGGATCTAGTTGAAATCCCTGAACAGGGGGCCTCTAGTAGGACGAGTTGTCACGATACAGGGGCATAATTTTTTGATGCTTTGGTCTTTACAACGATTTTCAATTAATCATAACTTGTCTCAGAGTTATCCGATTTTAATTTTTCAGCTGTGGTTGTAAAGAATTTGCCACAAGCTTCACGATTCTAATAAGGTTTTTGTAATAAAAAAAATATTTCATTATGATTTTTCAAATTCAAAAGTAGTTTTGGGTTTTTTTTTCAAAGTGCGACACTATCAATTTTTTTCAAACTTAGCAGAAAAAAAGTTTGATTCTTTCCTTTGCAAATCACCCAAGCCCAAAAATGGGACCAAAGGAATTGGTTGCGATTTAAGAGGTTTTAAGTGCGAGTTTTAAGCGGATGTCTCAATTCCTGATCATGTCCCAATTCCCGATCACATGTATTTTGGAAAGTCTATTTTGACAAAAATTAGATAAAATCTTATGTTAGGTTGAAATTTAGGTGATCAAGAATTAGGACATTCAGAATCTTTTATTCAACCACTTGCCTTTAAGGCATTTTTCAAATATTTCTCTTTTTTATTCGCTCATTTTAAAGAAAAATGGTCAAATTATAAGAGGGATTCAAAGTTTTAGTTTATAAATTTTAGAGAATTTTTTTATTTAAAAAACTGGGGCTCGCAACCTTAAATGATCAGGAATCGGGACATCTAACTTATAGTTATTTGTATGACAAGTGCGAAATCAGCGTTTCGCACGAGGCGCACACACTATTTTTTATTACATCCCCTTGATGTCAAAAAGACATCAAGTATTTCCATTCGAACAATTTTTTTGTAGGTTAGGTTGTACAGAGGCACTGATTTCGCAGGCAGTGCTTTTCGTTTTTAGCCTTTTCTGCATTTGGCTGAACGTCGGCGGTATGAAATATTTCCCATTACTTTTCGGATTCATTTTAATTTCTTCTTTCTTTTTTTTTTAAACAATAAATAGCTAAAGATCAATAATTAAACATTAACACTAGACTAAACCATCTGTCATTGTTCGGCGCACTACTTGTTTCTTCCGCTAGATGGCGCGCGCAGGCTTAATTTACTGCATCCAATAAATCTTTTTTTCATTACAAAAACCTTATTATTATCGCAAAAAACTTGTAAAAAATGCTTTAAAACATCACATAAAAAATCTGCCCGGCCCCCTAAGTCGCGCGGAATGATCGTCGTGCTTCGCACTCCATTATAACTAAACCTTGCGCGAGGTCCTTATGAAGTGCTTCTAGCGCAAACCTCTCTTCGATCGAAAATTTCAGCACGCCTACTGCGCGCGGATTGTTCGTCGCGCTTGGAGCAGAGTCAAGTTTATTCCTCATGATTACTGTTACAATACTGTAAATAAATTTTCTAATTTTATGAATGTGAACATAATTTGCTCAAAGTTACTTCGACTTTGAGGAATACATTCTAATCATGAGTCTCGTGCTGCGCGCTCGAATATATCCTAAAAATGAAAAATGAAAGTGAGAAGAAAACTTGATATTTATTATTTTTTAGATTTTTCAAAAGAGACTAATTCGTTTTCATGTTATGAGTATGAATCTTAGTCGTGGCTTTCAGCGTACCTTAAATTTACTTTGAAATACATATTTTATGAAAATATACACACCTACAGTGGACTGATTTTTAAATTTCTCGCAAAAACTTGATTCTTGATTCTTTTAAGTTTTTGTAAATGGTATCCTTCTGTTAATTCTGGATTGATCAAAAAGTGTTAGAGAGATAATTCGTAGAGTTTGTTGACGAATTGAAAAATGTTATTAGGATAATTTATAAAGCTTTTTGAGAACTACCAAGAACCTTTATTAAAATTTATGTATGTCTTAAAAAATTATTTTTCAAAATTTTGAAAATGCTATAACTTTTTGAATTTTGGTTAAATTGAAAAATAATTATAAGATACTTTATAGCGGTTTTCGAAAGCAACTAAGCCACGAAATTAAAAATTCTCGATTTTTGAAAAAGTTATATTAAAAAATTTTGGAAAAGATCCAACTTTTTTAATTTTCACCGGATACGGTTAGCTAAATAACTCGACCTTACTTTTAGCACACTAAAAAAGTATGCCAAAGCTCAACCTGATCCGTGAATTCTTTCGAAAGTTATCTACAACGACAACGACAGAATAAAACATCGAAAAATCGTGCCCCTGTATCTTGACAACCCGTCCTACAAGAGGCCCTCGGTTTGGGGATTTCAAATAAGTCTACTAGGACTACAATTTTGTCGATTCTCAATTAGATTGGCATAACAACAATTTCTAGGCGGGTACAACTAACGTATTTTGCCCCATAAGTCTTTCAATATCTTCGCTCTTATGATATTTTAATTCATGTAAGTCCAGCTATGACCGATAAAAGCTCATCGTCCTGAAACACGAGGTCAGTTAGTAGGTTATATTTACAGGTTATGTACTGTAACGCAGTATTTTGACTTGCGTTCCATTTAACTTAGAATTTACATAAATAAAATAAACTCATGACTCCAGTCTTGAATCAACAACTAATTTGGATATTATAGAACCAAGTTGACACTTACTTTATTTTACTTCAAATTCACTTTATTATGGATACATGCGTTTTGAAGTTCGGGATTTTCTTTCGCCATTCTTCGGACTATCCGGTGTCAATTTAAGCTTAACCCTTTAAGGCCCGCACCCAGAATCCTTTGACTAAAAATTCTAAAAAAAAATCAGGGATAATCTATGGTCATTTTTTGAGCAATTGTTATAATAAAATTTATTAAACTTTTTTTCTAGTTTTCTTGGCTTGTGTTGAGTGTAAAATAATTTATAGCCCCCTTACGAGATGTAAAATAGTCCACTTCAATCTAATCCACATATGAGACACTCCGTGGAAAAGCCACCCTGAAAAAAATGTTGTCCGATTTTCTCAGGAATTACATATGTTGTAGTTTATAACAATTTAAAATTTATAGTAGGGTTTTAGGTTCGTGAAATGAAATGAAATGAAAAAAAAAAATGAAAAATTGCGTGGTTGCCATACTGCAATCAGGGCCCAAATTTTAATGCAGTATAATTTTCAAAATTCAAAATCTCCTTAACGCATGGACGAATTTTAAACTTTATACAGGGGTTTTTGTAGATAATTTCACCAGTTTCAACCAGGAATAACGTATAGTTTTTTAAAAATAAGTTTTCATGAAGAAAATTGCAGAAAAATTTTTTGTTCGAATTTTCCAACCCCAACGATTTTTTTTAAAAGTGCGCTAAGATATTCCCTATTTCATCAGTTTTTATCCCTCCGATGGGCATTTTAGGACAGCGAGATGATTACGCGCTACTGGATAGTATATGATGCAGCGTATAACGCCCCAAACATGCTCCCGTGATCCGTAATAGTTATTTTCACCTACTGAGAGTTGTGATGAAAAAAAGAAAGAAGATAGAAAAACACAAAGGAAGAAAGAAAGGAGCCTCTGAACTTGAAAATTTGTTTGAAAGAAAGATTAACGTGGCATTAGCTGTTTTCGAAATAACCTCAAGCGAAGTACGAGAGAAGTAATATAAAGGTGTACAAAATAATTCGATCCGATCGCAAACTAACTTCTGACGCATTTCGAATGTGGAATTTTTCGAAACCGATCGGCGTTCAAATCGGATCGGAAAAATTCGATTCGACTTGGACGCAAGTCGAATGTCGAATTTTTCGAAACTGATCAGTGCTTCGAACGAATCGATAAAATTCGTTCCGATCCAGCGCGTGTCGAATATCGAATTTTTCGGAACTGATCGGTGGACACATCGAATCGAAAAATTCGATCCGATGGAGGCGCTTAAAACAAATACTGACCGCGGTGTCACATTCCCATCAACAAAACTAAATGTCTTATCCGTGATCATCGTTTTATGTTAGTATAGTATGAGTGTTGAGGCGAATATGTCGCTGCGGTTGGTATTTCGAAAACAGCTAATGCTACGAAAAAATGCCCCATTACAAACTTATAGCATTTTCAGTTATCTACAGATCTGATCGCTTTGCATTTTAAAGTGAAAACTTCTTTAGGCCCGGTAAGGTAAGTTGGTTATTAGGAGCGACGAAGGGAACGAAAAAGTGAAACGGAAACGCTGGAAGGAGAATGGTTTCAGTAGGAGAGGGCGAGTGAGTGGGGGAGCGTTGGCTGCCCCACTCCTCAAAGTGGGTAGAGTAAGTCGGAGCGTGGATGGGAACGAAAAACATTAAATGAACACGTTAAATGAACACATTGACCCAGTGCGAACGCGCAATGTTTGTTTCTATAAATATCAATTTATAGCAACACATACGATAACTTTTGTATTTTCTTTACTTCCCATTCTCATATGAAAACACGTAGACGAGATTCAAAGTAACTTCCCTAAAGTTTCATTAAAAAAAAAATGTACGTGGAAACCACGAGCATCAGAAGTGAAAACTTCAGCCACGAGGGAACAATGCAAACTTTACACAACTAGTTTAATGATAATAACGACATTCATTACCTAAAAAATATACATTTCCACTGAAATGGCCATTCTCCTTGAGGAAGGAAGACATATTTATGTACTTAGTGATTTTACTTCTTTCAATTACACGATTACCCTACGATTTATCTTTACCTCTCCTTTTCTTATTCTTTTACTTACAAGTTGTAACGTTGCAGTTTTTAACTGCACGTTGTGTAAACAGATCTTCTCCCTTTCGTTGATACCCTGACCGAAAAAGGCTTGACAAGAACCAACCTAGTTTAGAGTAGTTAAGAAACTAGGGTTAGGGATTTGTTTCTAGAACCAAGTTGTAACGATGCAACTTAATCATCGTCCTGATTGCTTCCTCGACCGAAAGTGCTAACCGAGTGGAGCCCCTAAAATTATGGCAAAATAGGAGTCTGAGAGGTTATGACTGTATTTTATCTTATTGTGATTACTTTGGCGCTGCCGTTTGTATTTTTTTTACATGCTTCTTCACCGACCGTCGAGGCACCTACCTGACCGACCTTCCAGACGGGGACAGTACATCAAAGGGTTGGGGCCGTGCCATCTAGCGGCTAACCAGTTAGACCAAGGACCGGAGGCAGCTTGAGGAGAATTGAACACAGCCTATTGGAGACCGGAATCGCAGTATTCCGATTATAGACCAAAGGATAATATTCCTTTCTTTTTTTAGGGTCCTAGTCTCCGAAAATTTGTAAAAATAGGCATTTAGTTTACTTCATAATCTTTATTCCAAAATTAGTTGTCGTTCAGGTCATAATTTTAAACGTACCCATCGTTAGATTGGCTAGGTGAGTTGCTTTCGTGTAGACGCTGTAAGCCCATTGGTCCCTAGTCATCGGGTGCCAAACACCCCTTTTCTATTGGTCCGGGCTTTCTGCGCCTGCGCGAAGTACGGTAAGAAAGTAATAAAACTGTCGAGCGAGGTTACCTCACTCTCCATTCGATTAGCAAAGTACAGAGGTTAGCGCGGTATCCGCTACAAAGTTAAATTGAAGGAAAATGGCAGAGTCATATAAATATCAGTTACATGTAAGTTCACCCTTATTTTAGTTCTGGGTCCTTTCGTGTAGTTTTTTTTTTATTTGATAAATTCATATTTCTTTTTGAACTCTCAGGCTCTTTGAGAGGTTAGCTTCCCTCGTGCCTTCCTTAACCTCTTAGTTTCTTTTGTTCTGTATTAAATATTTAGCCAAAATTAAATGTTAATGTTTGAATTAAATGTTTTAGTTTTGCCGCAAATATACAAAGATCTTAATACGCGAATTCCCGAGCCAGCCTGGCTTCGTAATTTTATGTACAATAAGATTTTATAAATATGGCGTTCGCCTGAGAACATGGCAACGCTAGGCGCTCACATCTTATCGAAGCAGCCACAACATAACGAGCCGATCACCGAGGGTCTCCCGAATCCTCAAGTCTCGATAAGACATTTTTCTCTTTTCTTTTCGTTGCAGATCGGCCCATCATAAAGTTAGGGTTTTCAGGTAAAAACCAATCAGACCTCCGAGGACAAATAAGGATTGATTTAAGTTTTAACTAATGCTTCTCGTTATTTAATTTTATGATCTAACTGAGGGGCGATACTCATCTGGAACACTGCGAGAGGAAGAGAGAAACTACCTTCCGAATCTGCAGACACAACCAAACAACCAACATCCAAATGCGATCATGAGTGCAGTTGCTAACAGGACATCGAGGGCGACGAGCGGATAAGATTCTCGCTCACGTCAAAAACTCATGGCCGTTCGAGTTTGAAGAACGCGCGAAAGATCAACTTCAGGACCGCTGGCGATATCTAGCGGCTCCTTATTTTAAGCGAGCGAGGCGAATACGCTAATGTAAGCGAGCGGACACGCGACGCCGGCTAGTCCGCCTGTATCACTTCACGACCGTTGTACTCTTCTGTACCGGCGGTACTGCGCTGAAGTAGAGGGGAGCGACGGTGTACGTCGTTCCATGAGCGTCAGGCCCCGGTCTGCCTTGTCGAGCTTTCGGAGAGATACAACCCAAAAGTACTCTGCATAAACGTGAGTGATCCCGCATAGAGTTCCGTAGAGCGGAATTATTTCTTGAAGCTATCTGAGGTTGACCTGGTCGCAGAGCGGCATAGTATGTCTGGTAAGCGGCTCTTTGTAAAATCTCCCGGTAATTCAGATGTAACATCTTTGGCGTGGTCTGGTCGTAGCGTCGGTGGACGCCATTTTCAGTCGACTAGATTCACTTTAGTTTCCCGCAGTGAGCGAACGGTTATTGCTCCCCACAGTAATAGATTTCTTTTATAAGGTTATTTTCTTAAAAATTAATAGTGGAGTAACTTATCCTTTTTTTATTTATTTTTTTATTTGGTTCTCTAATCTCAATTCTCTTTTTGTGTAATTTTTCCGACCCCCTTTTTGTGAAATATAATTCCCCCCATTGTGAGGCAGAGCGACTTCTCCGCATTATAGATTAGAGCGGCCTATGACCCTTGTGAAATAGAGCGACTTCTCCGCATTATAGATTAAAGCGGCCTACGGCCATTGTGAGATAGAGCGGCTTCTGCGCATTATAAATTAGAGCAGCCTGTGGCCATTGTGAGATAGAGCGACTTCCCCGCATTATAGATTAGAGCGGCCTATGACCATCGTGAAAGAGAGCGGTTCCTCCGCATTGTCTAATAAATGTTTTATATTACTATTTAATCGAAGCATCGTGTTATCATTGTGTACGATAAATGAACCCTCTTTCTCTCCCGGTATTATTGCAACTATAAGACTTTTCAGATTTTCCTCTTTGACCCACGCCATTCTCCGAAAAACACTGAGCTAGACGGAGGACGAGGGGTGACATTGGATTTGTAGGTTAGTTCTTTTTCAGGGCAGTGTGCAGTTTCCCTCCGAGGAAGTCTAAACTGGCGCTGGCCGGAAGGAGCCTCAGGATTCCTAAGCTGAAAGTTCTGAAGGAAGGACTTGGAACGCCTGCAAAATTATTACACCACGTTTCCTGGCTAAGATATCTCGACCTAAGTCAGGTAACTACGTTTTAAAGTTTCACTTCCAATCTGCATACTTTAAAAGCGCAGTAACCATGTAATTTGGAAGTGAAACTTGTAAGTAAAAGAATAAGAGAAAGAGAGGGAAAGGTAAATCATAGGGCAATCGTGTAATTGAAAGAAGTAAAATCACTAAATACAAGAATATAGGCATTCCTTCTTCAAGGAGAATGAACGCTGAACCTGCTTGTAAAAAAGCAGGCATCGATGGAGGCATATAGACTAATGGTGAAAGGCCCCAGTGGTGCGGTTGAAAGGATACACATGAGTAGGTCTCGGAGAAATACTCTTTGTGAAAATGATGTCCTTGACATGGAATCTGACTGTATCGTCAGAAAACTCTCGTTTATAAAGCGCTTCAAAGTGATATTCCCAAACAGGGAAGTATGGCATGATGAACAGCAAAGAGAGGCAATATTTCAACCGCGAGGACTCACCTGGTACACAGATGGATATAAAGACTCCCAGGGTACCGGAGCTGGAGTCTATGAGAGAATGCCCAGGACTGACGTTACAATAGCACTTGGAAAATTCCCCTGTATTTCAAGCTGAGGTAGTAGCAATTAAAGCTTGTCTTGAGGAGATCTGTATGCGAGCATATAAAGCGGGCATATAAAAAAATTCCACTGTATTTCAAGCTGAGGTAGTAGCAATTAAAGCTTGTCTTGAGGAGATCTGCATGCGGGCATATAAAGGCAAGCATATATACATTTGCTCTGATAGTCAAGCTGCTCTTAAGGCTCTTGAATCTCGAGAGATAACTTCCAAATTAGTATGGAACTACCTCCAAGTTCTCCTTCATGTATCGGCAGATAACTGGATCAAATTGATCTGGATACCCGGTCATGAAGGTATTATGGGAAACGAAGAGGCAGATGCGTTGGCTAAAAAGGGAGCTTCAATGCCCCTTGTTGGATCTGAACCCTACTGTGGTATCTCGCATGCCGTCTCCAAAGGTGTGACTGAGGAATAGATTCGGACCACACATGCCAGACAATGGAAGGAAACCAAAGAACTGATGCACTCAAAAAAGTACATAAATATGACATATACAAAGAGGTCTAAAGATCTCATGAATGTGGAAAGGAAACAGGTAAAGGTTGTGGTGGAGTTATTAACTGGCCACGGCCATCTGAACAAACATTTACTCACATTAGGACTTAAGGTCGAACCTAGGTGTCGTAAATGTGTCCATTCTGAAGAAACTGCGCATCACATACTGTGTGAATGTGGTAAGCTAGCAACACTCAGAGAAAGATATCTTGGGGATTACTTTTTAACCCCGGAAGAGTTTGATGACATCCCCTATGGAGCAATATACGCCTTGAAGGCGAAGACTTCTCTATTGGGTGATGTTTAATGAAACGGGCAAAGTACAATAGGTTTTACCGCAGTGCTATGGGTCCTTTTATTAGCCCTGCCCATGTAATAATAATAGTAATAATAATAATAAAGACTTTCAGGAGATAAAAATAACTATTACGGACCACGGGAGCATGTGTGGTGTGTTACGCTGGGTCATATATACACACACACAATATAGTTTCTAGGGTGTCCAACGAAGCCCAAATTTAAATTTCCCCACTTTTTTCCTTGATAAACTTTTGCTTTTTTGTATAATAAAAAATGAGGTGTATAATAATCAAAAAAGAAAACTTTACGTATATGATTATACTAAAAATTATTATTTCAATGAGAACATTTTGTTCAATGATAAAAAAGAAGTTTTAAAAAAATTCCCTAACCAACCGAATTTCCTGACTTCCCTGACAGCTGGACACCCTGAAATTTCATAAATTATCAAGTTTTATTCTAAGCCAAATTAAATTCCAAAATATTGAAAAGACCTTATTATGAGAGCCCTTGTTGTTACTAAATATTATTATAAATTGTTGTTTATAAATATTACACATGGTTGTGATAAATACCAATAGAGACATAATACTTATGACTCAGAGGTGACTGGAAGTGGGTATTTTTTGTTTTTGAAGCAAAAATATAACACGTACGCACAGTGGTTCAAAAATCCCAAAAAGCTGTCCATAATTCATTAATGTCATCATTTTGCGATAAATTTTCTTACTTGGGGGTTTTTGGGGTCGCTGATTATGAATCTGATATTGGTTTTTGAAAAAATAAAATGGCCGATACAAAATAGCGGGGGATTCTCACGAATTTTGATTTTTTTAATGAAAAAAGGATCACTTAGAGATTTTCGAGGTCGCTGATTACGAATCTGATATTGGTTTTAAAAAAACAAAATGGTGGATACAAAATGGCAGGGGATTTTCACGAATTTTGATTTTTTTATAACAAAAATGATATTTTGTTACCATTTAAACAATACGTTCCATCAACGAACAGATGTCTGTTTATTCCGTTAGTTGAAGCTAATAGAATAGTGAAATAACAAAAGTTTACGATGTTACGGTATTAATAATGTGCACTGTACAATGAGCGTTTCAGAGCGCATCTGTACATTCTATTTCAAATAATGTCTCAAGAACAAACCGGCAACTTTCGGCAGTTAATTTTCAGATATGCTTCACGTAAATGTGTAATTTTCCATTGGGAATTGAAAACAGGGCCGATCTAGCAAAATTTTTTTCTAAACTCTATTTTCATTAACGTGAATTAATATAAAAATTCAAAAACCGCAGTCAATTTTTGATTAATTTGTAACTTTTATCTTTGTCATATCTATTTACGTTTCACTATTTTTTCAAATACTTACATTCACGAGAACAATCCATGTTGTTTCAATGGAATTGATCACTGCATTCAAAAACAATACACTTTTGAAAAACTATTTTTTTTTTAGTCGCGACGTGCACACGTTTCAATGCGTTCGACGTCTGTAAACGAGAAAGGAAAAAACATGTTTAGAGGAGCACCTGTCCTTCGCTATCGATCTCGAACGATGCTAGGGGTACCACTACACTTATTTAAATCTTTGAATGTGCCTCAAAACATTTTTTTTTTTGGTATTATAACCAGCTTTTTAGGATTTTTTACCACTGTGGTACGCTTACACCAAAACCGTCCCAGTGACACGTTTTTTTAACCCGGTCCATTCTGGGCTTAAAATGTCGGGAATTTATTCGGATGTATGTCCCTAGACATAACTCCATACCGACAAAGTGGGCCCTTTTCTTGCGGAACGCCACAGATGTTTATAAGTTGTAATATATTTCATTTATTGTAATATATTTCAAATATATTACAGTTTACTTGCCAAAACATATCGTGTGCTTTTTATTTTTAACTAAAATTGTAAAAAATTGGAGGTGGGATTAAAAAGTAACTTTTAAAAGAATTTAAGGTACTTCCTCTGATAACTGTAATTGCACGAGTTACTTTTTATTGCAAAGTAACGTAACTGTAACGAGTTACTTTAAAAAAAGTAACTTAGCCAACACTGACAGAGAAATGAGATACATGATTTTATGCCACTTTTATTCACAGAAAATCATACAAGTCCGTGAGTTACCATTAGAACTTTCGTAAATATCAAGGGAAAATGCGAATGAAATCGAAAAATCAGCATGATGTTTAGAATCAGCGAACCATATTTAATGAGTATATGAGGAAAAGAAATGATCGAACCTAACTCGCACAGGCTAGTCACGATATCATTGAATGTAGAAATCAGCAATTCGTCCGTTTCCATGAGTTACCGAAATTCTGGGAAAGATATCTCTACTTCAGAAATTGATAAACTAAATTTTTAAAACTTTTTTATAGGGATTTACAAAAATCACACTGTTAGAAATGATCTTAAATTTAATATACATAATTTTTAAGATTAATTTTCATGTACTTTAATTTTAACATACATTTTGTATTAGGTTTAAGATACTTTGTATTAAATTCAATATGCCTGTGTGTATCAGATTCCTATGTCCGTACTGCATATTTGCTTCATATACCATGCATGAAGCTTAACACAGATTTTTCTAACAGTGCGTGAAACCAATCATCTCATCTAAGAGAAAACAGAGCCATCGTTCAAATTAGACGATTTTCTTCTTTAAAGAGAAACTAATCAACATTGTGTGAACCCAATTATTTGAATCAAGACATATGAGACATTTCCAAAAACTATTTTTCTTTTATTTGAAGTATAAGAAAGGCCGCGATTTGCATCACTAAACACCAGACGTACTTGTCTAAATAAAAATAAAACGAAATATTTTGTCACTCCTTACTCAAATCTGTATCATTCTTTAAATTCCAAATTAATTAATTGATTACAAATAAATATTTTTATTGCATTATTTAAAAAAAAGAGATGCATGCTTTAATAGCACTTTTGTAAGTGGGTTGACAATTCTGAATGGTAATATATGTGCCTCTTCAAAATATACTTTAAACTGAATTAATTCCAAGATCAACAAAATTTACAATAAAATACTGATAAAAATTTCAGTCCAATTTGTAACTTACATCGGAATTAGCTTTAAAGGGTGGTGAGCCTTTTCCACCTGCAATGCTAAAACCAAGTCCATTCTGGTCCCGAATTAGCGTGGTATGTACAAGAACAGGTATTAAAGGCTCCGTGGTTGGATTAATTGAAGGTAAAGGTTCAGGGATTTTTTTGATCTGAAAAATGAATCGAATTTTAAAATATAATTGAAAATATGGAAAAATTACTAAATGGAAATTCGAAACGTCTTTTGTCAAAAAAGTTGGTACAATAATTAAATAGGAGGTCATAAAATGCGTATGACCTACTACAGAATTCCTTCTAAAATAACAATTTGAATGCTGCATAATTATTGTATTTCTCCTGCATAATTGTACTTTCTCAAAATATTTCAGATAAAAATTATGAAAATACACATTCAAAAATTCTTAAGTTTTGCAAATTAATACTGAACAAATGAAAGTTCAATATATTCTAAAAGTAGTAAAAAATTATGGACTTGCTTCCTTTAATTTGATAAATCTCCCTGAAGGGCACACGGGGGTTTACGTACATAAAAACATACAACCTCCGATTTTTCTCTAAGCTCATATATGGGCTCTGTGCTTCATAAAAAGCAAAAAAGTCTTAAGCACACTATGTCTAAAATGAACCGTTTGGGCGCTACAGCATTGGTCACGTGACTTCTTTTTTGGTTATCTCAGCAATCGTAATAGATAGAGCTAAGATCCTTTTTGTTTTAGGTTGGCCTAGTGATATACTTTCTAATTATGCGTCATTTCAGTCAATTCATCATGGATCCAAATGGCACATTTCTAGAGGACGTACCAGATATCTACGCACACCCTGTTGTAACCCTTACTAAATAACGTATATATACCGAGTTTGATAATAATCCCTTCGTTAGATTTTGTGCCATTTTTGTGACATTTTTGACCATTTGCGTCAATTTTTTTAAATAAAGCATTTATTTCAAAATATATCTGCTTTTAAGACAAATACAAGTATTTATAAACAAAAATGATTTAGTCCAAAAAATTGACGAAAATGGTAAAAAAATGGCTCAAATTTGTAAGATCTTATGTTGCTGACCAGGGAGACGTGAATGTTCAAAGATGTATTAAAAAATTGTTGAGATTACTGGTCCAGTAATCTCAACAATTTTTTAATACATCTTCGAACAAAAATGGCTCAAAATTGGCACAAAATCTAATGGAGGGATCATTACCAAATTCTGCGTATATATTTTATTTAATAAGGGCTATAAAAGGGTGTGCTTAGATTTCTGGGACGGCTTCGAGAAATGTTCCATTTGAACCAATGATGAATTGACCTCATGCCGTTTCTCTATGTTCCAGTTGGCTCAGGGACTGAAATAGCACATAATTAGAAAGTATATCACTAAACCGACCTAATGAAAAAAAGATCTTAACTTTATCTATTACGGTTGCTGAGATAATCAAAAAAGAAGTCACGTGACCAAAGCTTTAGCGCCCAAATGGTACATTTTAGACATGTGAGTGCTTAACACTTTTTTGCTCCTTATGAAGTACAGAACCCATATATGAGCTTAGAGGAAAATCGGAGGTTGTATGCTTCTATGTACGTAAAACCCCCGGGTGCCTTTTGGTACGTGTAATGGCTAACACACCTTTTTTGTCTCGCTCGTTTCGTCAGTTTCGAGATTGTGAGACAAAGTTGTAGATGACACATAAGAAGTTGCACTTGGTGCACGGCTTGTGCTCATACTAGAGCATACCGAGTCTTTTCTCCTAGAAACCTAAATTTGCATTTCATTAAACATATAAATATTAATTAACAAATTCAGTAAAAATACAATGGAAAATTATATTCGGTTATTTACTGAACGAAATAATAAACAATACGCAGATTTAATTTTACACAGTCTAAACAACAGTAGCATACCTGTTCAGATGAGGGTACTATTCTCGTCACTTCTCTAAGAATAACAAGCACCAGTACTCGGCCACATGCTTTTAACACTTCCACCGCATCATAATGGTCCACATTAACTACGGAAACTCCGTTTACTGACAGAACTTTATCCCCTACCCTTAAACCGGCAAGATCAGCAGGACCACCTAAGAAGAAAAAATTCCCATGTATAAAATGCAAAAATAAAGATGAAGAAGGTGAAGTCCACATTTGAATATATTTTTTATATTTTATTTAAAATAAATAAGAATATTACTAAACTAATAAGAATTTGCAATAGAGAATTTGCTTGCCTTTTTAAATTTTTTTATTTAAAAGTTTATGACCTAAATTTACAGTAAAACCACTTACTTTGCAATTTTAAGTATTTATTAATTAAGACTAATTGAAAGTGCTTATTTAGAATATTATATTTAAATAAATAGCCACGTTTTTGATGTCCATTATATGGAGGCTCGCATCTGCGCACAAAATTAATAAAGCATGTACAAATAATTTTATTCTTTCTGAATGATTTTCTGTACACATATTACCATACAGCTTTTATTCCATACTTTTAACACTTCTATTTTTATTTTTTATTTCTAAAAAAGTTTTTAAATATATTTTTGGCAGATTTTAAGAACTTACTTTAGCATAACCTGTTTCCATGTTTGAAGTACTTAACGTCTTAAATTTTGAACAGCTGAGAATATAATAGCGCAAAAAAATTGAATACAATATGCGATTGTTTGAAAATTTTAATGAACCAATCAGTGATAAGAACTCTCCGTACAACTTACGTCACATCAATAAAAAAAACTATTACTCCCCAACATTTCTGCTTTTTAAAAAATGATATCATAAATTATTTAAAAATAACATTTGCTCATTGTAGGTAAAAATAAACTCATTTGAAAGTCCTCTATAAATTTCAATAGATATTTTCAAAATTCTGGACATATGCAAATTCTCTTTACCATAAATCTTAACCCTTAATTCAACAATGACTTTTCTTTTGCAATATTTTTGTTCAAATAGGTATGTATATATTTTAAGGGTATGTGCGTGACTGACAGCGACAGTCCAGATTGAAAAACAGCCGTTTTTTCAACAAAACTAATTATAAGTGACCAAAAAGTGACAAACAAATTTTCCATTATAGTTATATATTTTTAAAGAAAATAAAACAATTGTTTTTTCGTCAATGAATATCACTAAAAATAAGTTTAAGGAATGATAACAAAAATTTAGACATTTTATTACGCATTCCCATTTGAATTATAAACTTTTGAAATGTGAAAAACGAAGTCACATTTCAGCATGGCAATAAGTTTCATCAGTGAACAAAATTTAAAGAAAAATGTTTTTATTTACAAAAAAAAAGTGAAAAAGTGATTAAAGTCACTAAAATTTGCAAAAAAAAAAAGGGAAAAAGTGACCAAATTTAAAAAAAGTGTCTAAAAGTGATCACTTATAAAAAAAAGTGACTCACTGGTAGGCCTGGTACGTGGCATAAATTACGTCATGAATTACCTACCGTCCTTTTATTTATATTCAGCAGGTTTATTGGGGTCTGAAATACTGAGATACGCCATCTGGTGGATAAATCCAGTACTAAGATAACGGGGTCACTTTACTTTTTCCATGTCATTTTCGCAGGAAAAAATTGATTTTATAATGTTTTTATACAATTAGAAATGAAAAAGTTATTAAAAAAGATAAAGACGAACCGAAAGAAATTTGACATGTGATATTTTTGCCTCATAATGTGAACGAATAGTATATTATGTAACTACGGGAGAAAGGCAAGGATTTCAACGAGTGTGAGGTTCGCTGCCCGAGAGAAGCGAGGGCAGGTATCACACGAGTTGACATCGTTGCTTCTCCACAAGTCACGTATACAATTTTTCATAACACCTAAATTGGAAATTCGACTTGATGCATGTACAGCGAGGGGAAAGTAGCAGTTTCAACCGTAGAATGAAAAGTAAAAAACAGCTGACATAAACTGCAATTCGTGATGTGACTCCGTCGCTAAGCAGTTTCTGTCAGCTATTTTTTACTTTCAACCCTAGGGTTGAATCTAATACACCGAGAAAAATGGAAGTAAAAAATTGAGTCTACAGTGCTGATAGTCCACATTGTATTCAATTTTTTTGCGCTATTATATTCTCATTACTTGTTATCTAAATATAAGTTAAATAATGAACCCACACATTATTGCCACTAAAAACCTTGGTGATCAGTGGTAGAAATCAGATACTCAGACTAAAATAAATATTAGTATGCAAGTATTAAGAATGAGAAGCTCCAAACAGATGATTAATTTGCAAAAAAAAATTGATTTATATATTATCACTACACTTAATTTATGTTTGGAATTACACAATTGCACGCATGGTTACTTACACATATAATCGAACGCTCAAACGCTTTGAAAAATTGCACCCGCTGGGATTCGAACCCTACCTAAAACTATCTAAACCTAAACCTAACGCACGCACTAATCAACTGAGCTATCGAACCGCTTGGATGTTGTCGATAGTTAGCCCGAGGTAACTGAGGAATATATTAATATTGAAATTTGGAAAATTATTGTTTGCAAGAGAATTTTTTATATGAAAGTTTTATGTTCATATTTCAAACCTAATAATAACCATTCACAGGTATAATAGAATGTAATCACGAAACTATTCAATTAATTTTTTATTTCTGTTCAAATTTTGAAGCTCCAAAATTTAAAGCATTTATTACTTTCACTTTTACTAACTTTAGAATCTTTGTGTTATAATAAAATACTGCCAATCTAACTGTAATATTTGTCACGTTTGGCATAATCGAATAAAAAATATTTAAAATTCAATAAGATTTTCCAATAATAGAATAATAGAAAACTAAAAATAATAGAAAATTATATTCCAATAATAGAAACAATAAAAGAATCTAATGATTCTACCTACTACAAATAATTTATCTAAACATTCAAGGTAAAAAAATTCTTCCATACAAAAAATACTTGAACCTGAAATATTCTAACATGAAAGTTGGATGTGAACATTGAACCGAAGGCTATATTAGCTGAAATTAGAAGAAATAAATCATAGAAATAAAAAATATTTAGTCACTTTCTTAATATTTTGCTAAAAACTAGTATTTACTCATAAATTTGTATAAAATATTAGAATACCCGTTATTTTTGAATTTTTCTTGACCTTCTTTTTCTCAAAGCTCCACTTTGAGATATAACGTATAATAAATTACAAATATAGAAAAGTGAAGTAAAGAGTGATTTTTAAAATAATTCATTTTATTAGTTGAACAATGTTTAAAAAACTTAAGAACTACGCAGAATGACGAAATGGCGCGAACTCTTGAACTACCGGCGAGCTCATGCTTTCTTCCTCTATCAACAGGTTCGTGACTG
>JBAGKK010477925.1:0-17195 GCA_037177015.1 Euceroptres primus
CTCTGCGCATTTACTTTTGTACGTTCAGAGACTATATACGCGGTCCTGAATGTTGACATAAGACTGCTCGCTCGAAATCTTTGAATCGAGAACCGTCTACCCCCGTGCCCGGTTCTCGATTCAGAGACGAGTGTAATGTTTAATATGGTGGTTAAGAAGTATTTAGTGCAAGACACCACTAATTTTAGACTACCTGTCGGGATTCACTTACTGTAACATGTTTCAGACAACTTTATATGCAGTAAAATTGTAGTCTTTATTGTGATAAAGACCGCTCTGCGTTCTTAACGTTTTTCTAAGGAACTATCCATGTTGCGAATTAAATTTTTTGTTTAAATCAAACAAATATTCGTATAAACTCAAATGGATTAAATTTAAGCAAATCATTTATTTAAATCAAACAAATTGTACCAAATAAATTATTTGTTTCAATTAATAAGGTAGATATTTTTCATTTATTAAAATGAAATAACTGTTTTGTTAATTAAAACATAAAATTTGTTTCTATCAATGATATGGTATCAAACAAATCTTTTTGTTTGATTTAAACAAACATTTTTCGGAGTGTAAAGATGTTTTCTACAAAATCGAATAAGAATAACATAGAAAAAGTGACGCTAAAATTCTCAAAAACACTTCTCTAAAGAAATATCTAATAATTTCCCAGCGTTTCCCAGCAATATTAATGCATCTGAAAGATTTAAAGTTCCCACGATTTCTCGATTATATTCCCATTTCCAGTAGAATTATCAGTAAGATCGCTTCTCAAAACCGCTAAACCTGAATCTCAACAAATATTCCTATTTCGTAATCGTATTCTCAATCATGCTACGGAACTCCCATCTCTCGCGTGAAATCGTCGAAATTCCGAAATCGGGATATTCATTTATTAAAATAAGTTTGTCCTGCGAATTTCGCGGAATCTGGCGAATTATTCAACGAGCTGAGGTCGTGCGCGGGCTGAGTAACAGGTGAACAATCTGGTCTCGTCATCGCATAGAAATCAGTTCACGTATATGCGGTCACTCCATCGCCGATAAAATCTTCAAATGCAAAATACACAAGAGAAGGAAAGCGAGGCCTCGAGTTGAAAATGTGCGCGGCGCCTGCCATGCGAGGGATGCGAGGAACGCTGGCATACGGAATGACATCCGGCTGTTCTCTGGCTCGAGAGTTCCTGGCGTTTTGAGTTACAACGCCGGGATTCATGTTGCCGAGGCATTCAACCTATTGTTGCGGGAATCTTCTTCGCAGATTTTTTGCATCGGGAGTTTCCGCTTCGTGGAAGAACCCTGCACGAAATGAAGTGATTTACGACCAATGCCACGTCCCACAAAAAAAAACTAAAAAAAAATTGCACCCTTGGATTTCGACATCTGCACTCCTTCCTATTTCTTTTTCGAAAATGCTGACAGCTTTAGTGTCAACCCACTTTGGTCCAAAATATAGAGGAGCTAACGAGCTTCTCATAAAAGTGACAGAAGAAAGAAACAGAATTCTATTTCAAAAAAATATTATAATTATTTCTGAGAAGTATTTTATTGTTTCTTGTAAACATGGTAATGTAATAGAGATTTCGCAACATCTCTGCTCCATACATTTCAAAGAGGATATCACGTCGCGTTAGAAATAATAATCAGAACGGAACACCTTAAACGGAAATAACTTTTCCACGAGGTAAATGGTAAAATATATCCTACTTTTGTAGAAAGATTTTCTATGAGTAAAATTTAGAGACCAAGTGAGACTAGGTTCTCACTGTGGATGATAAAATCCTCTTCCACGTTGGTTGCATCACAGAAAATAATCTGAAAGGACGACCGAGTAGAAAACATTTGAGTCAAACACCTCATACGTTACAGTAAACGAAAGTACTGATCCGCTGATATATCGGTTTTTATAAAAAGGATTATCACACTTTGTAGTCTCCATCCCCATCTTCATAATTCTCTCCGCACCTCCCATAAAATATGAAATTCCCGCGCCTCTGAAGCCCATCCCGCTTTCTGGGAAACCCCATAGTAAACATTTTTTATCAGAAATAAATCATCCATATTTTAGCCTTAACGAGATTTCGATAAGACTGCTTCGCAGCAGCGGAATTCTTGATTACTTCTTTATTTTCGCTATAATTTGAAACGCGCAAAGGATACTTTGGTAGATGATGTAAACAAACCACTCCTGGCGTAAAACAAGTTTTTATTATCACGTCCTTCCCTCGCGGCATTTTAACTGCGTTTCAACGAAGAGAATATCTACAATGTTTCTTTTACTGGAAATTCGAAAGATTGGATGATGTTTTTTTTTATATTTTTTAAGAAGAGAACCAAATTGCCTTCCTCGGAAGCCCTTACTAAGTTGTTTTTACTCCGTATTTAAAAAAGAGAACAGATGAGAGGGAAAGTAGTTTACGGCATAAAAAGCAGGTGACATAAACGAATTTTCTTTCTCTGCCTTGTTCATTTAGGTACATATTCAAGAGATTCTTTTTAACGCTTGCTCTTGCGTGCAGTAAGTAGAAATGCGTGTTTAAGAACCGTTTTATCATCGCCTCTGGGTTTAAATCACGAAATAAAAATTTAGGGCTCATCTGAAGGATAATTTGAGTAAAAAAAATCACCCGATGGCGATTTTATCCTGATATTGTGGCCCACCCACTGTTATATTGAGCAGATTATGTAAACTCATTTCTGGTTTAATAAAATATAAATCTTTATGACCCATCTTTCCCATCATTAAATTGGTAAAAAGAATAATTTAAAGACAAACTTTAAATTTCCTGACATGAGTTTTAAAATGATATTGAAGTTAATAACATTTTTAAAACAAAAAACAAAAATTTCAAGAAATGCACAATACTCAAAATTTTATTAATGATAACAATAGATTTAGATATCAGAAGCTATCAAAAAAAGTTTCACTCCCCTATCGAATGCGAAAACCACTCTAATTTCATCCTAACTACATTGAGAAAAATAGATAGTAAAAATGAGGAGAAATTAATATCTGGATGAAATTAATATCTGGATATTGAACTATGGGACAGCTATCTAAGATACTAGGGTGTATTATCTAGATAGTGTAGTTTAATATTTCATATATTAAATCATAATACCTAGATATTACACCATAATATCTTAGATAGTTGTCCCATAGTTCAATATCCAGATATTAACTTCCCCTCCTTTTTAACATCTATTTTTCAGAGTGTATTTAAAAAATTCAGCAAAGCTGCCCATATTTCAATACTAAAAATTTGATTGCTATTAATAACTCTGTTCGATGCCCAAAATTTCACTCTCCTACTGTATGCGTAAACTACCCTAATTTCACCTAAAAGACTTAAAAAATTCCGCCAAATTATTCTAAAAAAGTTGGAACTCCATATCGAATGCGAAAACCACCCTTATTTCACCCCAAAGATTGTAAGAATTCTGTAAAATTACCCTAATATCAATATTAAAAAAATTGAATGCAGATAATAACTCCCTTCAACGCCCAAAGCTACCACAAAAAATGCAACCCTCTATTGAATGCGGAAACCACCCTTATTTCTCAGCAGAGATTTAAAAAATTAAGCAGAATTACCCTAATATCAATAATAAAAAATTATTATCAGCAATAAAATTTTTATTATTGATATTAGAGTATCGTAGAGTGAGGCTATTAGGTACAACTTTTACGTATTTTTTGAGGTTTTTTTAAATTTACGTACAAGAAAATTTTTTTTCAGCTTTTTCATTTTTACAGACAGAGTTTAGAGGACTCAATTCTGAAGAGAAATCAATCATTTTTAGATTTTTAAATCATTTTCTACTTACTAATTATCATTCTTGAAAAATTGTCCTTTTTTGTACCGCCGATCTTCTAAATAGGTACAACTATTATTTTTTATGTTTTAAATAAAAGAAAAAATTTTTTAATACTGAAATACTATTTAAAATTATTATTGAACTATTTAAGAATACTTTCTGATGATAATGTATGAACAAAAAGTTTAATTAAGAAATTCAGATTAGTTTGAGATTTATCAAACAGAAAAAAATAAAACAATCAAACATCAACATTAATATTAACGAAATATATTTTTAGAAGGATCTATAATTTGTTTTATATCCAGATTCTAAAGTCATATCTTACCATTCAATTTACTGGCCATCCGAAACTCAGCAATTAACTGATCTATAATCTATAATTTAACGGATACAAATTTTCTCCTGGAAGCAAAAAAAATTTGCTCTATATTAAAATAATAGTAATAATTACTGATAACTTTTTAGAGATAACATTTTCTCTTATAATTGATGTTACAATCTTAAAAATGCAACGTAAAAACTTAATTCTGTTATCGATTGAGCGGCAAAATCGAAAATAATAGAAACTGAAAAGTGAGGTTAGGTTTCTGACAGGTATCCACATATTTTATACAGTTAAATTTCTAAAACTATCAATTATTATAAAATATTATTCCAACTTAGCTTTTTAAGAAAAATAATAAATAAATACCCGACTGCACATAACTGAAAAATTAGCGCATAGCATAACTTGGTGAACCAGCCGAACTGTACCGCCGATCTTCGAACTTTCGAATATCACCTTTGAACTAATTAATGAAAGCTCTAACTCGCATTTATGAAACAAATTCCTTTTACCACGAACAAAAACACGGGCAACCGAGAACGTCTTATTTCTTTTAAACTATTGAACTGATACAAAGTTTGGAGGTCTAACCAATTTTTTAAAATGCACCCACAGATTTAAACATTTTTCAATGCTTGTGCAGAGGTCATATAAAATTCCACGCTCATATTCAGTAAAGTAGAAATCCTTCTGAATCTTATTTGCTAAGAGATTATATTTTGATTCAAATTATTATAGTAAAAAACATACTTAAAGTGAGTTGTACCTATTAATCCCACTATGCGCGAATAGCCCCACTCTACGGTAATTATACAGAATTTTTAAAATTTTTGGTTTTCGCATTCAATAAGGTAGTGAAACTTTTTTCGGTAGCTTTTGGGCATCGAACATAGTTATTATCATCAATGAATTTTTTAGTATTGACATTAGGGTAATTTTACATAATTTCTAAAATCCTTGGGGTGAAATAAGGGTGGTTTTTGCATTCGCTATGAGGTTGTAACTTTTTATGGTATAATAACTTTGGGCGTCGGACTGAGTTATTATCAGCAATCAAATTTTTCGTATTGATTATAGGGTAATTTTTTGTATTTTTTTTTCTTTGGATTGTAAACTTTTTTTGGTAGCTTTTGGGCATCGAACAGAGTTATTATCAGCAATCAAGTTTTTAGTGTTGATATTAGGGTAATTTTACAGAATTTTTAAAATCTTTGGAGTGAAATAAGCGTGGTTTCCGCATCCAGTAGAGGAATGAAATGTTTTGCGGAAATTTTGGGCATCGAACAGAGTTATGAATAGCAATCAAATTTTCAGTATTGAAGTTCCGTAGAATTATCTTACTTCGGACAGTGGCCCTAACTTCGGACACCTACTTTTTTTTGTATTTATGACGATTTTTTAATACCTAATACACGATGTCAGGCTTTGGGCTTCTAATTTATGTAACTTTTATACCATTCAATTATCTGGAAACAAAGAAAAATGGGTGTCCGAAGTTTGGATCAGTATCCGAAGTTAAGTGGTCCTACAGTAAGAGCAACTTTGCTGAATTTTTTAAATAGTTAGAATGAAATTAGGGTGATTTCCGCATTCGAAAGGGGAGTGAAACTTTTTTGGAAGTTTCTGATATCTAAATCTATTGTTATCATTAATAAAATTTTGAGTATTGTGCATTTTTTGATTTTTTTTTCGTTTTAAAAACGTTGCAAACTTCAATATCATTGTTTTAAATACCAGCTTCTTGTAGATCTCACGAGCATTAAAAGATATAATTGACCTTGGCATTAATCGTATAATCTTCTGGAATCTAGTGAGTCCCTTGAGGAAAGTAGCAAACCAATATGTTTGGCAAATGAATACATTTTCCGTATGTAATTTACGTGCAAACATGCATATACCTTTGGTCAAACAGTGTATTTTCTAGCTTTGTGTATCTTGTATTAGAGTACCGAGTTTACTCAAACCTATTTCGCGGAACATCCTTCGAGCTGAAGAAGAAACAACTATCTGTGACTGGTAAAGTAGTAGCGACTCATGATACAGAAACACAGATGCATGCATGCTCTTTGGAGTTGAGAGAACGGCTTGTGGTGACGTCGCACAAGCATGACGCATAAGTATAAACACGTGCCCTGCACACATCCTGCCCTGAATGCTTTAAGTCAAATGTACATTAAAAATGGTAATTCTAAGCTCATTTTTCATATAATATCTTTAATCATCAAATTGGCAATCAGCTAAGACGGTTTTCAACATGTTCCTTCAAGAATATCAACGATACATTCTTGCAATGAAGCACCCAAAAATTTCGATTTGTGCTAAAATATTGCCTGGATCAAATTCTCGAATGAAAACCGGTTTCTTGGTACCACTTACGAAACTAGCCAAGGAGCGAATTTGCTAAAACAGATGCGCCCACACAGGGGAAAAGGCCTGGTCGAAATATGAAGAAAAGGAGAAAAAGAAAACCAAAGGCGAAGAAGTGACAGAAAAGGATAAAGAGAGGAATACCTCATGGCAAAACATGTTTCAGAATCTCGTACGAGGATCGAGTGTCAAGTTCAATTTGTTGTACACACGCTTAGTTTCCCACCAGAGATGCTCAAGAAACAGATCGATGATCGATCCTCTCGAGATGGTGGCAAGGAAGAAGGTTCAACATTGGACGACATCAGAATTCTTAACACCGAGGCTTGTCGCATCCAATCCTTACAAAAATTTATTCGACTCTGATTTCAACCACTGATGATGATCAGCTTCCATGATAAATTTCTCCATAATTATCTTTATTCACTTAATTTTAACCACTTAATGGAGATGTTTTACCGCATAGGATGATAAATTTGCGGTATCTTCGTTTATGATGAAGGGATGTTCTATCTTCATTAAGGATCGTTACCAGAGATGAGGTCTCGATAAGCCACCTGGAAAGCTTACGAGTTGAAATTGACGATTTCAAGTAGATGCTGTTTAGAAGCACTTCCTGAGATAAAACAAATAGCGAGGATCTGATGGGGAAGGGAAAAATAAGTGGTTAGGTTAGAGAAGCAGAACCGTTATGGCAAACGTCAAACGATCTGCACGTGATACGAAGACTCGACCCGATCGAGCCTCATGACCCTTGCAAGAAACTATGAATCATCTATAACCCACAGCTTGTCTCGTAATAACGTTTCGTTCGAATTCAAACAGTAATGAGATGTGCCCTCTAGCTCGTAGACGTGACTTTTCCTTTCTCTGACGATTGCAATTTTGTGGATTTTTCAACTAGCCGTTGTACACAATTGATAGTGCAATATTGTACAAATTGATGTACACAATTGATATTACTAAACAGTTCCACCTGTTCCATCTTTTCAATTAGTCCTGTCTTTACTTGACTGCAATAACAAGATAAATGACGTCTTGACTTGATCAATTCATCGTGATAATTAATCATCGCTTGTGCACATCAATGTTGAACAAGGTCAACTACCAACTTTCTGAGTCAACATTATCTTACTCATGGAAGCAAAGTTATGTAAATATAATGGAGAAAAAGAGACTTACATTTACTTTTGCGAGGTATAATTCCAGCTCCTTGTAAGGATCCATCTCTTCCTTAGAACATTCTTCGGGAATCTTGTCACTGTCAACACCACTTTCCACGATTTTTAAACGATTTACACTTTTCGAGGGCGAACCCGACACTTCACTTCCCGTCGATCCATTCACCCGATGAACTCCATTCTCGCGCACCGTCTCCATCTTTGTGTCACCTTATTGAACTCATCTCCAATCTCGCCTGGAAAAAGAAAAGATTTTTTTGTTAAGAATATGCAGGTGCTTCCTTTTCTTAATGGATATGAATGCAATTTGTTAAATCATGTAAGTTGAGATTGTCAGATTAAAAGTATAAAGTCATCTAATGAATCGGGGTTTGAATCGCTGCTGCTATTTTTAGAAATTTTCTTTTCTTTTGATATTGTAAAGATTTTAATTATTCAAATATAATTATTTCCCTTTGTTCCTTTTGATTCAGTCCGAATTGCAAAGCTACAAAAGATGTACCGAATAAGAAGTAACAACACAATTAATACAACATGTGTCCACAATAATTTTTCATACTTTTTCAGCCTTTGATCTTGGTTCGCCGACACGTGTCGCCATGATAAATCATCCTCAAAATGCACTGTGAAACGGGAGTAAAGTGAAATGCCGTTAAGAACTTAAAGCAGAAAACCGTGTCATCGCAGTTGCGTTTACGGTGTAATTAACAACAGCCTGCTTTTTCTTGAACCTCGCGTTTAAGTCTCGGATACTTCTTTTTCTCCAGTACTTTAAAAGAAGTAAAACAGCCACCTGCGCTGTTATGATCCCGTCTCGTTATATTTAGAAGTACCATGCGTTAGTCACGAGGGCTAATTATATTTTCGCAGATTACTCTTGCCATCTGCAGAATACCAACATCGGACAAAATAGCCTTGTGGGCTTGAAGCGAGGAAGATACCGTCTGGATTAGTAATGTGACGATGTCACATTTTCACACCAGGTCAAACAAAAGACTTGCTGTCTAAAACAGCACGTACTTGTGCCAAATCTGGGTTGCAGAAGATAAAGATGAGTCGCACTATAAACCTCTTTATAAAACTTATTAAATTATCCAAGTGATAATGATATTCTATTAAAAATAATATTCTCATTCTTTAAAGATAGAACATGACATCAAGCGTATTAATCAAATCATACATGTTCCAAGAAGTTACAATAATTTTTTCATCGCAAAATATTAATTTATATTATATATATTTATATCTATATCTCAAGACTGGATCATCTGCAATCAAAAACTCCAATGGGCTTCATTAGTAAATTGTACTAGCTACTGCGTGGTCGAAGGAATTTTTATGCCGATAAATAATTTTTTATAGCCGAAAAATAAACGTTTTTTTAAAGCGAAAAGTGAATTTTTACTTTACACATCCACCATTTTATAAAAAATCAAAATTTTGTGATGAAAAAATTATTGTAACTTCTGGAAACATGTATTACTTGATTTAAAAAACATTGATCAAAAAATAAATAAACTAGTCTTCAAAAAAATTCGTAAAAAAGCCTTTTTTTGGCCATCTAATCGACCCTAATCCCTTAAATAGATCTCAAGATCTAGATAATTACCAAAAGTATCTTGAGAAAAACATTCATAAAAAGATTAGTTTTATAAGATGTATATTTTTTGGAACATGTATTTTGTAATTGCAAATTCCGAATGATTAGGCCTAATAAATGAATACACATATATATATGCAGAATTATTATTTTGAATAGATAAAAAACACTGTTCAGTAAAATACACCCTTTTTTATATTCCCAAAATCGTCCTCGTGATCATCACTTTTCCATTCTAACATCATTCCTTTTTTAAATTGATTTTATTCAAATGAAAACAACAACAGTTTTAATTATTGTACATAAGATATTTTAAAAATTTACTTTTTCATCATTGACATGTTCAGTAAGGCGGCGTAAAAATGCAGAAATTAATCGAATTGTTTTAGCTGAGGGAAAAAAATGTGTAGGTTGGCATTCGAAAAAAGTAATTTAAAAAATTTTTCAAATCGCTTCATATCTTCTATTCCCTTTTTTGATTTGAAAATTCAAATTTTTGAAAATTCAAAAAAATTTCCTATTGGTTAAAAAATTATGGCGAATTTTTTGTATTTACAGTTTTTGTTAATAAACAATAACAAAAAGTGAAAAATTCAAAAAATAATTTTTTCTCAATTTAGAATTTTTTGAAAATGTGCACGAAACATGTTTTTTGAATTTAGTCGTTGGCACACATTTTAAAAAAAGTTGAATATGTCGAACCTGAAATTTCTTCAGCTTGAAACAGAGAAACATGTTATTATTTTCCTTTTTCGAAAAAACAATTTCGTGGTGCTTCAAGCGTTAAAAAATCGTGAGTTTTACCTTTTTTAAACTTTTAAATACATAAATTTAAAATAACTTTAGTGTTTTTTTCCCAAAAAGCAAAACAACATGTTTCTTTGATTAAAGCCAAAGAAATTTTAAATTCGACATATTCCACTAATATTTCACTAATTCCATAATTTTTTCACAAATATGAAATATTTTTGAATTTACAAATCAAAAAAGGGAACAGAAAATATTAACCAATTTCAAAATTTTTTTTTACTTTTTTCGGATGCTAACGCACACATTCTTTCCCTCAGCTTAATCGATTCGATTAATTTTTGCATTTTCACTCCGCCCTTCTGTTATAAAAAAGTGAAATTTTTTTATATTTCATGTACAGTAATTGAAATTGTTTTCACTTGAATTAAATCAATTTAAAAAAGGAGTGCAGTAAGAAAAAATGATGATCCAAGGACATTAGATTTTGGGAATATAAAGAAGAGTATGTTTTACTGAACAATGTTTTTTATTTATTCAAAATAATAATTCTGCAATAACACGATCTTCACACAAAGATGGCAATAACAGCCATCGTTTTTCGATATAGAAAAATCCCTCGCGTAACTTGAGAACAATGAACAGTTGAGCCTCAGTTTCTTTTAAATTAATTAATTTTAATTAGTTAACCTTTTTAAATTTGTCAATAAATGCATGAAACAAATTTTTCCTACTAGGGTAATCGGTGCAATGATTGACCTCCTTAAAAAATGATTGGCTACCTTCAATCTGTACATTTATTAAGATGTACGCATTAATAAAACTAGTAATAAATAGCGCAGAGTGTAGCGATAACAATATTGCACTGTTAGTAATTTTATTTGAAAATATTTCTTTATCACGTATATTTTAAGGAAAAGTCCAATCATTGGGAGGGTGGCCAACAATTGTAACGATTACCCAATATACATGAACAATTATTTTTACACCCACTAAATGAAGGCAACAACTACAAATTTAGTGGGAAAACTACTACCATCGCAAAAACCACGAAAATGGAGTCACCAAACTGAGGTTTACGCCAAGGGCGTCAACTTCGATCCATAGTAATCAACTTTGTAATTTCCTACTTAAATAAACTCTAATTTTATTTTGCTTTACAACTGATATCCATTATTAATGAAAAGCTCCACAGTGGATAAACTTTCGTACAATCTGGAGGAGATAGTAAGATTACCAAAATCAATTTTTCTCTACAATTCATTAAAAATTTTACCGAACTTTCGACTAAATAACACATTTTTTACTAAGAAAAATTCACCGAAATTTGTCATTCTATAACCAATTTTAAGGGAATCGTTAACAATGGATAATTTAAAGTTTGCTTCACTTTATATTTGCAACCTTTACTTAACATGAAATTTTATCCAATTTTTGGTCAATGTATGACAGAATAGTTTTTAATAATTACACCACGTGCATTAATTTTTACCTCTGAAAATCTTTACATTTCGGAACTTTAATCTACGTTATTAAAGTTTACCGAACTGCCATGCATTCTTTAACATTTTGTACGTCACAAATTATTACAATAATGTTAAACATTCTCCAACTGGTCCATATATCTCAATTATACTCAAAAGTTGGGTAAAGTTTCCTAACCAGATTTTCTCCGTGTAGACAACGGATGATAAAGCAAATCTAAAGATAGAAGGGAATCTATTTTGGGTGCATCGATGTAATCAGGTTATGATGTGAAAGAATTCGTGTGGAAGGTATCGGTGAACTATCAGTGTGAGATCAAGGTCCGCTGATAACAATCTCACTTGATACTGCACCCGCAGAAGCTACGGCAACCTGAACGACCGCAATTAACCTTACGTAACACGGCCTTTCCTGGAGCACGGCTTGTTTACCGCAAGATAAACTACAATGCCTTCACGAGCAGTGCATACGAGGCAGAGCGGTGCAAACTATAAAATAGCTTCGAGCCACTTTACGCTCTGCCTTTCAGAGCCTTTAACCAGTCTGAACGCGTATTCGCGCCCCAGGGAAGTATCTCTGCATATGTGAGTCCCGACTCTCAAGATCCGTTTTACGCGAATGACGATAATTGCCGTACAGCTCCGTCGGCACCAGGAAGTTAAACGTCGTTTTCGCGCTAATCGAAATCTTAAATCTAATATGTAGGCGACGATGCTTCGCGCTGACTATCCGTGACACAAATTGTTTCTTTTATGGGCCCTTATAGTGACGAAGGATAAACTTGCAGAATGTTCTTTTAGCTTATTGAATAGCAACTCACGAGTTCACCGACCAGAGACCAGAGATTTCACACCCTTTACGATCATGGAAATCTCCTGTTTTACATAACCGATCTCGTCTTGAGTCACTTCCTATCTTGTTAGAAATCTCAGAAACTACGAATTCCTAGATATTTTTTTAGATCATTGCAACATAGGTACAATTTGCATTGTAACATGCTTGATGATGTAACATGTAACATGTAACATGTAATATGTAACATGTAACATCATGATGCGAATAATGAATAAAGAAACTAATAGCCGAATGGAAAGGGTGATTTTAAATGATTGTATCTACAAGGCACAAGGTATTTTACACAATTTCCTCTAAATAATTTTCAGTAGAATCAGCAGTAAGGACTTCTGTAAATGATAGTTAGACATTCATGTCAAGGTGAGTTCTTCACTGGTAGAAACGCAGCTAAATGGTCATGCTTTGTCAAGGGAAACTAATTGCAAACGAGGCATTGGAATTGGACGGAAATTTTTCAAGACAAGTGAAATGTAATCGTCCACAACTAAACGACGTTTGAATTCACAATCGCTGAATATCTAGTGGTTGTTTCTCATCAACACTTCACAAAATTGGTTGAAGATGTTAACTTCTTCATTTTAATTCAAACAATTTCTAAATTCTAGCACTCTAAACACCTCTCGAACAATTTCCAAGATTAGCAATTCAACATATCACTCTGTTCATGGAGGGTTGGGCAGGATGTGTCGAAACACGAATTGCAAAGTACATTGTCCTCGGAATGAGCCTATTTATTCCACTCAATTGCCAGCTTATTACTAACGTTTCTTTTTTGTAAGAATAACGTTCTTTGTCGATATAGAATTCGTTGGTATGATAATTCAATATGTGACCACCATGCAAATGTATTCCATTTGACCACCATTCCATGTGACCACCACAATGTATTCCAGATGTACAATGAAATCATGAATACTCATACGACATTGAAATGTGAATGAGAAGAGGTAAAATCTAAAATAGTGGCATGAAAATATTGATAACTGAGGAGGAATTTCGATAGTTAAGAAAGCAGTTTCTGCTGAGTGGTGAAGTGAACAATGATTAACAGGTCATTGCCTTCTGTTTCGTACAATAAAGCCTTTCTGTGCGGCTTTTGACTTTGATACGCAGGCACCGTATCAGTTAACTTCCTATCATCATTGTAAATTATTCAAATTAGGAATAGCTGATAATGCTACGACGTGTGGAAAACAAGAACCGTTGTACATTCTAAAAACAAGCTTCAATTTTCTTTACTACAATTTATTTCATTTGATACGAGTTCTTGATTTGAATGATTTTTTAATGAAGTAGCAGAAAAGAATTGGGAATCATGTAATCACGACTAATTAAGCAGCAAACAATTGCGAAGAATAGATGCCTTATCTTGGTCTCTAAATACACTATATGCGATTTTAATTATTTGTTTAAGCTTTAATTCGTTTTTGTCGTCGACTGAGTCGATCGGTCGTGGCGCCAGTGTAATCGTCGACAATTTTAACTTGCCTTTCAAGTTATCAGCGTCTGTTATGACTTTTCCGATAAACTTATAACACGAAGGGACATTGAGAATTATGCTAGAACATAAGACTCTCGAGTCACATATTTTTAATGAAGAGACACATTTTTTAAAAAAAATTTTAATTTGAAAAAGACAAGAATCCAAAGTGTAAGAAAATGATTCACCAGAAGTCGTTGCATGATTAATTATCATACCATGAACTACGTGTATTGAAAGAGAGATTATTGCAACAGAAATTGTTATTCGAAATAACCATTTTTCTTTATAAAGAACATTTTAAGAAATCCTAAATCGATTAAAATATGAGGCAGAAACTATTTCCAGCTTTGAGGACGAAACCTTGATGAAGAAGGAAGGAAAAATGCCATGAATAAAATTGTCTGCGGTTTAGAAACAGGTTTCTCTTAGTGAGTGCGGTGCGTTTCGAATATGGGAGACTAATTGGAATTAAATGCATTCGCTTTTGTAAGCGTTTGAATGACAAATGTCGTGATATCAAGTAATTAGAAGTACACGGTACGTCCATTTCGTAGAAAACCTTCCCCGCAGTCAATAAAGCACTTTCTTCCGTGATTATTTTGAAAACATGCATTGCCTTTCACGATAAGAGTGGTCATTACAGGAACAGGAACCTTAAACGAAAGCCGAAGTTGTAACATAAAATCTCTTTCTTTGGGTATCAGCAGTCAGCTGATTTCACGCGTTAAGCGTTCAAACGGTATAATTCACTTGATTATAGGTTACGTCTCCATTGAGTCCTACCCACAAAATTTGTATCCAAACCACAATTGTACTGATTGTGAGACTAAAATTTCATATCTAAATCATGCATATAAAATCGCTAGCGGAGAAAAGTTGTACGATAGGTAGAGACAGCATAAGTGGTGAGTTTATAATCGCTTCTGATTACAATGTCCGTTAATTAAAGGCTCCGTTAATTAAAAGGGAAATTGAATTCGAGTCGCTGATAGGCAATGGACATAAATCTCGCAACGTCCGTCAAAACGTTCCACCAGTCTCAAAACCCTATCTGTAAGCACAGATGCATTGCTACGCGTATAGAGCTGCTGATACAACATTCTCGATTTGCTTCCTTTCCATGCTCTGTAATCATCGCGTCGACTCGAGCGGCACGATAATGACGGCCGACAATTACAAAACGTTACAGCTGTCAGGAAAGGCGCTGCTTTACCAAGCCAATTAACACTGTCATATGTTATTTGAAATCGCCCTCTGATCGACAAGTAAATGATTGGAATTCGCGATGGATCATAACAGTTTTGGGTCCATTCACATCACTGAGATTCCCGTGAAAGAAATTTCCCCATCTTTCCCTATTTAACGTTCGGTTTTGATTTGGACCCCACTAGAATTTCTAGTCTAGAAAAAACTAACAGGGGCACTATCAGGCTCTAGCAGGCAATTACCGGTCTAGAAAAAAATGACAAGAGCCCTATCAGGCTTTAATGAGCAATGCCTTGCCTTACTTGGGTATGGCAAATCTATCTATGGCCGCAGGAAAAAATAATTTTTCGTTGTAGAATTCACCGATGATACAGCGATGCAGGAGGGGGATAAAAAGTAATTTATGTTTCATTTTTTCAACATTACATGCCTTAACGATTTTCATTTGTTCACATATTTAAATTTATTCCGAGTTTCATAAACATATTAAAAATATTCCGAGTTTCATAAAACTCGGAATATTTTGTACAATTTGTTATCACCATTTTGAATTTAGAAAATTTCACTTTATATTCTTTGTAATCAGCAACCAGAAAAACTCTAAAGTTCAAAGTTTTATAAAAATCCGACTATGTATTTTTTATCGCCATATTGTAACCGCCATTTTGAATTTTAGAAATTTGGATTTGGATTCATAATCAACGATCCGGAAAACATCTTTATTTCAAAGTTTCACAAAAATCAAACTTTTTACAATTTTTTATCGCCATATTGTATCCGCCATTTAAAATTTTAGAAATTTGGCTTTGGATTCGTAATCAACGATCCGGAAAACGTCTTTATTTCAAAGTTTCACAAAAATCAGACTTTTTAAGATTTTTTATCGCCATATTGTATCCGCCATTTTGAATTTTAGAAATTTGGCTTTGGATTCGTAATCAACGATCCAGAAAACGTCTTTATTTCAAAGTTTCACAAAAATCCGACTTTTTACAATTTTTTATCGTCACATTGTATCCGCCATTTTGAATTTTAGAAATTTGGCTTTGGATTTGTAATCAACGATCCGGAAAACATCTTTATTTCAAAGTTTCACAAAAATCAGACTTTTTACGATTTTTTATCGTCATATTTTATCCGCCATTTTGAATTTTAGAAATTTGGCTTTGGATTCGTAATCAACGATCCGGAAAACATCTTTATTTCAAAGTTTAACAAAAATCAGACTTTTTACTATTTTTTATCGTCACATAATATCCGCCATTTTGAATTTTAGAAATTTGGCTTCGAATTTGTAATCAGCAGCACGAAAACCCCCTCATTTCCAATTTTCACAAAAATCAGACTATTTCTACAATGTTTGATCGCCATACTGTATCCGCCATTTTAAGATAGGTACATAGGTTCAAATCTCTGAAGAGTTAGGAATTTTATTCGTTACTTAAGGATTAAAATCCGACGGGTTTATCTTATCGCCGCGAATAAATTTTTATCCATAGGAAAAATACTCGTATATTCTGATAATTTTATTGTATTTACTTTCAGTTAATTAAATCAAACGAGGACCCTATAGTAGGGTGGTCCTTATTTTTTTTTGCTCCCACTGGTGGAATTTGTTCGTATGCCCAAAAAAAAAGTACCCCAAATTTTAACCAAATCGGTTAATATTTACCCACCAAACATGGGCCATGAAATTTCTCATGGGATTTACATGTGAGAAATCACGCAAAATCGAAAAATCTACATAAGTTTTTCCATTTTTATTCGAATCATTCTATCTCCGTAGACAAAAAATTGCATGGGATGCTTAAAATATCTTCATACTTAAAAACTCAAAATTTCGAAAAATCACAAAATGGCGAGCATCTAAATGGGCTCAAAAAAGCTATTTTTTAAAGTTATTAACAAAGGGTGCCCAAAAATTGTGGAAAAATTTAATAATTTATTCTCAAGCGCATGCAAGATCTCAAAATCCAAAATGGCGGCTAACTCAAAGCTCAAAAAATACCTTTTCAACACGCCGTGCGCAATCCTCAATATTTCGCACGCTTACAAAAAAAAGCATACGCAATATCTAGGATTGCGCACGTTGTGTTGAAAAATAAAGTACGTAACTACGTGCAGTAGAGGG
>JBAGKK010478036.1:0-17194 GCA_037177015.1 Euceroptres primus
TGGCACACTAGACTCAATCGCGGTACGTAAACCTAAGTACGCCCCTGAAACGACCGGAAGTGACGTTTGCGACACGAGCGAGGTTCACGGTCCCAAGTCCGCGACACGAACGAGGTCCCACTGTAGTCCCATAATACTGACCTATAGTGTACAAAATATAATTCAAACAGTGTTTGATAATTTTAAAAATTTACTGCTTTCAAGGTGAATAATTAATTAAGTAATGTTCAGAATTGTTAAGCAAGATGGAGTATATAATAATTTAATTTGGATCTCAAGTTTCAACAGACGTAAACTTATTCTTGGTACTGTGAACTTCAAAATGATCTTGGCTTTTGCTAACTGTACTAAAGTGGTATTCCCATCCATTAGGAAGGGGTTTGTTCGCTCGCAGAGTGTGCCAACGGGTTTTGAGCAATAACCAAACGTGGAAACTGTACTCAACGCCGAAACGTTAATTAGAACTGTGAGTTAGCTGCTGGGAAACGTGAAAGGGTAGGTTGGTTTACATTTATTCTCGACCTAACCCAACATTACAATACATTTACAGCTTTAAAAGCAATTTTTACATGGGCCTTTCTCTAGAACTGTTAATTTTTATGTCTCGAACATTTGTGTTTACTCAGGAACAATAAAATTGAGTTTTTATGGTAATTATGTTGAAATAAAATAAAATTTTTCCTGGGCACCAATTTTTATTTAAAAAATAATAATTAGAGTGATTATATAAGGATTAAAATGTGCAATTTTTAAGTCATGTTTAAAATTGTGATTAAAATTGCTTTGCATCTTATCCTCAGCATTTTCTGATTTTTACAACACCACTATTTTGTTTTAAAAATATAGAGAAAATTTATATCTAAATTAGAGAAAGATTTTATTATTTTATGTATAATTACTTTTTATGTCTTTGAAAATATAAATGAGAGCTTTTTGTTGTTCAATGAGTAATTAATAAAGCATAAAATAAGTGTTTGAAATTACGATTTCAATAAATATCGATAAACTGCTCAATTAACTTTCAATATTGCTGTGAAAACAATAATGTAATTTATAAGGATTTAAAGCATTGTTAATCAATACACTTGCAACAATAATTCCAATATAACACATGTCATTCGATCCAAATATAAAGTATAAATTTTATTCTCATAGAAATTAAAAATAATAAAGTGAAACAATACAAAATCATTAAAAAGATGATTCCGATAAATTGGAAAGATTACATGTGGTAAATACTATGTGACGTGGAACGACAAAACCAGCCTTATGACCGAAAAATCGATTTTCAGGTTTTTATTGATTCTGAATAATGACCATTTCCCCTATCGAATAAAAAAATTCCCATTGCCTCAAGAATAAATTTTTTATGTAAGTACGAATACGGTGTAATTTGGCTCAAATATTCAGAAGAATAAAAATCGCTGAGTGTAGAAAAAAAGCAAAGTTTCTGAAAAAGTTTTAATTAAGTTTCTACGTTTCACAAATAAGTTAGGGAGCTGTTATCGGTGACTTCTACTCTAAAAGGATTTTTCAGGAAGTTTCGATAATAATTATGATGGATGACATCCATGAATTATCTTTGAATCCTAACTTTTTCAAGTTGACTTTTCAACCCGCTTTTTCATTTTTTTTTTCATTTTTTTTTTCTCTTTCTTTTTTTTTCTCTTTTCTCTCTTTCTTCACTTTATATTTTTATCGAATACGTTTCGAAACACTGTACACTATATCTTTTCATAACGTGACACATTCTATGCATTTGGAAAAAAGAAAGTTGGCAGTCTGTTTAAGATTTTACGCCATGAAATCCCGGAGAGACTAGAAGAGAGATGTACTTCATAGATTTATGGCGTTTATTCTGAGGTATTAGGGGTTGTATCGTACTGGCTAAAGTATGCTAAACAATGTTTACACTTTCTGAGGATAAAATTAGCTTTTGATGTTCACTGCCCAAAATGTTACTAATTTAAATTGAAAACAATGTTTTGAAAAAATTATTCTAAACTCTTTGGTTACTCACGTTTGTAATTAGAATGTGTTATGTTAAAGATCGGATCGTAACTTTGAGCATTATCCCAGCCATTCGTAAGCTTACCTGAAAAAAAGAAAAGTGTTATTAGATTAAAAGCTTGATAATTCACATTCTTTATAAATGAATTTAAAAAACACTGAGCAAAAATCTGATTCGTTTTAAATAAATTTTCAACCAATGACAGTTGGAGATTTACATCAGTTTTATCAACATGTGCTCGGATAGCGATAGTGCATGCAAAATTCAGGTTTGCGAAACGAATACACTCATACACAGAAAATTTATCTATATCCACGAGTTTTCCCCGGTTTGTCACTCGTCCTTTATTGATTTTCAGCACTGCCAGAGGGGCACTTTGAGTTCAAATGAAATGTACCATTGCCATAACCTTTTTCTCTTCAGTTATTCAGAAAAATAACACAGCATTGAGTTTGATTTAAACATCAAACGTCACTAACCCAACATGACTCCCAAAATAAAAATCACGAACGATGCTGTGTATGCATAAATAAATTAGAAATTTATTTCCTTTGATGCACTCGGATTGAAAAAGCTCTTTAGCCTTTTTATTATTCTGTTTAAGTTTCTATATTCGGAAGATAAACCCTAGCTATAATTTGGTGCTGATAATATAATTACTCCTTAGTTTATCACGAAATTGAGTTTGAATGAATCAAAGTTAATTTGGGTTATAAACCTAAAATAAAATATAACTTTAAATTTTCATTAGAATAGGAATTTGTTCTACGAAATAAAAATATTATATTCAGAAAAATTTGACTGTTAGCGGAGAGGGGGAAAAAATTATGGGAAATTTCGATACTAAAATGAATTTTCGGTTTATTGACGATCGCAGATGCAGATTGGAGAATGAATCGGGAGTGCAGACTAGACTCTGCTATTTTACGATCATTAAACCGACATATCACATAAACTGGAGGACTTGACTAGACACGATAAATTTTGAATTTGCTGATAAACCTGATAATTTCGATTTCTGATACAGGATATGAAATGCTAATTACCGAAGACTTCCTGAAAATAAAAAAAAACTATTTGATTATCTCAATCCTATCATGATTATAAATTTATATAAATACTTATTTCTTATTCCTCCAATTTTTTAAATACCTTCCTTCATATTGCTCTGAAATATTTTTCCCTCGAGACGTTTTTAATTAAGTACAATAAAATTTTTTTAAAAATCTAGTCAAGAATTTAACTGCATAGATGAGGACAAGACAATAATTTTTCAATTTCTCTGAAGGCTCAAATTCCTAGGATGCAATGCAGAAGGGAATAAAGCTGTGGGAGGGTATGCCATTAATTCACTTATTTCTTCACAAAACTATACTCGTTTTTTTAACAATATCTCATTAATTCCAGAAGAGAGTTAAATAAATTACTTTATACATGTCAAGCTGTATTAAAATTTAATTACGAATTATCAAACTTGAAATCTAAGATTATATTTTTTCAAATCGATCTATTGAGGAAAGTCTGCATACATTTCTTTTGAAATATATTATATATACAGGCTTAAATCTACCTTCTCTCTTTAATAGAGGAAAATATATTGCATATGAATATTAAACTGAGGAAGAACATAGAACATAAACTGATGAAATTTAAACTTCGGTACACAAGAATTTTCATAATATAATATACCATACCTACATGTACAAGAAAATTGAAAAGAAAAAGTTTGTGAGAGGCTTGCAGAGATGCTGCACAATTTTCGATCAAGCTTCTCACGTTTCAATGAGAAATGGATTATTATCTTTTCTGCAACAGCACAATGTGCCTTCTATACATAAACGGTAAGAGATCGTTCCCCTCAAGAACTATTTTCGTGCCGTGAGGTCATGGCAAATCGTTGCGTGTAGTTGCATTTTAAGAGAAGATCGTCGAATCGACCGAGAACCGAGCCGAGAACTATATGCAGGGTGTCTACTCAAATATTGAAAAAAATTCCCTGACTTTTCCAGGTTTTTCCAGGTATTTCTAGATTTTTTCAGGTATCATTTTTTGGCCATTCAAGTATGGAATACAGAATTTTATAACACCCCCGCCCCCCCATTAAAGCATTATCTAATAATTGAGTAATCCGATTTGTTATTCACATGTGAATGTTTAAATTATAATTATTTAAATTTAATAAATTTAGAAAAAAATATGACGAATGATAAAACAGTGAAATAGGAGATGTATTTCAAAATGTTTATTTAATACGTTATACTCTAAGAGTAATTATGGTGTTTTGTAACAAAATCTCCATGAACATGTAATAGAGAATACAAAATACAGTCAAATAACTTCTCTGAGTTTACGAACGAAACAACGTTTATAAAGAAAGAACGTTAGGAATAAAACATTTAAATATTTTCTTAAATAGTTCTGTTTTGTTCTGCTTAATTTTTTATTTCTGTAATTTTTTCTTCGAGTGCGATGGCTTCTTTTTATGCTTATTCCAGAATTTTCCTACGTTTCGCTTCAAGTTCTTTTATCTCCAAAACTTTTCGTTTTTTTTTCCTCCGCGTTCAATTCAAATCGGAATAAGGATGTAATGTCACGAGTTTATTACGAATAATATTTTTCTAGTCCTTGTGAATAGCGTTAATTAATTTTGTTACAATTAAAAAAAATTTCAGTACACTCGAAAAAATTCCCTGACATTTCCAGGTTTTTCCAGGTATGAAAAAATTTCCTGACAATTCCAGGTTTTCCAAGCTTCCCAGGGTGAGTAGACACCCTTTATATGGAAAACCTAAACTTAAACTTTGTAAGACCTGACCCCAGACAGTGTACCTTTCAGTAAGAAACTTCTCTTTTTGTAAAGTTTACTAATTACAAAAAAAAATATTTAAAGACAGTTTTTCAATGATTATTCTTGCTAAAAAAATAAAACGATATAAGATTTATGTATTCACAACAGAGAAAAAAACTAAGGACAATTTTTTAGAGAAATAAATTTTTTATACTTTGAAAAAATTCGTTAATGTTAAATCTGGCCCTTAAGGATGTTCACCCCTTATCGCACCTCAGAGTTTTAAAATAGGTTTATAAAATCGAGGAAAATATCCATATTGTTAAATATAACAAATTTTCAAAGAGAAATCAAAAGTAAAAAAATAGTCGAATCTATAATTGTTTATTTAATATTAGTTATTTGAGATTTTCTTTTTCTTTAGAAAGAAAACGTAATTCTGACTCAATCTTCATCATTGATAGTATATTTTGTTGTTAAAAATATTATCTACAATTCTATTTGGATAAATTTTATTAAAAATAAGTTTGTTAAGTAGATAGCGAGTTAGAAAAATATTAGTTAATTAACAATTTGTTTTATGCAAATATAAATTTGTTTGAATCAGAACCAATCAAATAGAATAGATAATATTTTCAAAGTAATTAGATAATAAGATAAGATTAATTTAAGAGTAAAAGTAGATAATATTTTAGAGAACAAAATAAGCTATCAAAGAACTAATGTTAAATAAACAATTATAGATTCTACTATTTTTTTCTAAATTGTAATTAGATTTCTCTTTCAAAATTTCTCATATATTTAACAATGATTATTTTCCTCAATTTTACAAACTATTTCAAAGATTATTAAAATTTGAGGTGCGATAATTAAATACTCCAAAGACCTCCTTAAATTTGTTTTATGTTCTAAAAGAAAAAAAATCAGAGTACTTTGAATCTATTTATTAGTACCTATTAGCCATGAATTTAAAATTATAGAAGAAAAAATATTTAAACAAAAAGCTACGTATCAATATTCAAAATAATTGTGTTTTCTTGGAAAAACAAAAGAAAATTTTTGTTACAGACAATTTTTACCCCGGAATCGAGGTAAACTTTATCCTTTGTTTTTTTTTGTTTTTTTTTTTTGTGAAAAGAATTGCACTGTCAAAGAAATTAAAATAAAAGAAAAACTGTTGAATGAAAATGCTAAAATTTAATTTTGTGCTTTTGAAATTTTGTACTAGTTTTTCTTCCTTTGTTAAGAAGAAGCATCCATGAATTGCAAAAAAAAAAGATTGAAGTAAAAAGTCATAAAGGTAAAAAAAAATGTAAAGTTCTTTGCTGGCATAAAAAGTTGATGGTGCGTCGAAAAAGGTAAATACTCGTATGTATATGAAATGGATCGGTGAATCATATTGACGATGGAAAATCATATTTTACGATGGTACATTACGGGCTGCAATTAATTAATTTTCCATTATGTTGCCAGTAACAGCATCTATTCTAGCATAATCTCTGCAGACGAAAATGGACGAAAGGAGTGAGAGAGACCGCTGCAGGAATCGTGTGAAACCACAGTTGTCTCGGTTGGTTGGCAGCCCGGTCGATGCACCAGCGGCCAGGTTGGTCCAGGGTAGACCTGGGATTTCGCGTTCAAGATAATCCTTTCCTCGGTTCTGTCATAGCTTTACGAAATTCGAGACAATTATATATTGCATGGATGGCTCTGTCACGCTATGCTACTGCGAAACTCATTCTACCCTTGTGCTTTCCACCCACATAAAAAATAAATTAAAAAAAAAATAAGTCACTCCATTACAACGTTCTTTAACGCTCGTAGCAAACTTTGAAAAAATGAATTTGTTTGTTAATAACTGGACATTCAATATTTATGTTCACTTGGCTTTTAGAAAGTGTTCAACTTTTAATAGATCTCTCTCAATATAAAAATGAATAAACTTTCATATTTTCACTTTCACTTAAAGATTTTCTCTAGATTTAAAAATGCAATCAATCAGCATTAATTTTTCCATTCTCATAATCACTGGAAACACGTGCTTGGAGTGTGAAAACTGTCCTTTGAAGATAGAAAAAAGAAAAATGGGAATCTGAATCACAATTTAATTTTCATAACACGCGCATCGAAAATTCGACTATCACTGCCTCTTGAGCGATGCCAAAATGGTGGATTCTTGCCAAGTCGAATAGAAATCAGCTACCAGGGCGAATGTTCAACTTTCGACCCACGGGGCGAATAGAAGATGCGAAAGTAAATCAGCTGATCGGCCGAAAGTGATTTTTGAATGTTTTTGCGTTGGCACGACTGAATGAAAGTGATGAGGTTATGCGCGCGCGTGTGTCGTGTGTCTTTCCCCAGACCCCCCTTTTAATTCTGGTCGTATCATTTTTTATCTCGCTATCACTCAAGAGGCAGTGAAAGTCGAATTTTCGATGCGCTTTTTATGAAAAATATCGTACATAGCTAGTTGGATTGGTGGCGATGTCTGACGAGTGTAGAGTTTGCCGTCCGAACAAAGCCGCCTTTCGCCACTAGGTATGTACCAGACGTGACTATTTCGTACCTGACGTGAGAATAAAAACACGATGTAGGAGGGAAAAGTAACACACGTGTGACACAAAATATCCATTACTAACTGGTCTGAATAGAACTCTACAGTAACCTCTTTTGCTCGCTTACCCATTTTTTTGAAAATCAATGAAATTGACTTTCCATTAGCGCCATGTCGGGACATGGCGGAAGCTATGAAGCGAATCTATTGTAACAAAGGAAAATAAGACCTTGCCCCAAAGTTTCCAACAGGACACACCCTATGCTCGAGTCAGTCCCTCGGGTGGAAAAAACTTTTAACTGCAAAACAACTTTATATTGGCAACCGTTAACCAGTTTTTCACAAACAATGAAAAAATTCAAATAATTTGTTGTTTAAAATTCTAATAAAAATAGAGGATATAACTCTTAGACCAACTGTGAAGCTTACACTTAAAAACTTATACCTAATTTTAAAAAAAAGTTGTTTTTTTTCATTCAACAATAATAATACAATTGTCCTTGATAATTAAGTTTAAAAAAAGCATTTAACCCATTTTTGATTGTCTTTCGATTTCATAAAAGATTATCTCCATATTCAAAGAGGGCTTAAGAGTCCTCTCCAATTTTGTGAAGCATCCCGAAACACTTTCGCTGCTTCCGGAAGTCGATTCTGGACCGATATTCGTAGTGGGATATCGCTTCCTTTTTATTGTATATAGTCGACGTGACGGGCATTCTTGATCAGAAGCTTTATACAACCCTAACAAATTGTAACCCAAATCTGCTCGACCAGATGGGTGCGTTCTTCCCGTCTCAATTTTTACTGTAATGTGGAATTTAGATCCAAGACGTGGTCGTGGCGATTTGACGAAAAACGAATCTCTACTCCCATCGGAATTCCGGATTCCGAAGATTTTCTACGGGATTAGGTACGACGGGTTCCTGGAGATCGATGAATTCGAAAAACTATTTTCATATACTTCCTCAGTTGAAATCTTTCAAACATTTGCCCCTGAGCCTTCTTGTCAAAAATATTGTTACGTGTTTTTCTTTTTAAAGTTGGCTATATATTGTTAAATAAAATAAATCCTTTTTACAAATATACAAATATAAAATTCAACATTACGTAAAGCAAATCTAATCAGGACGCTCATTTAATTACCACAAACGAGCAAATCTACCGATGAATAGCGTTCACGTTTCCTTTGGAACTTTGGATACTCCTGAAGAGTACAGCTCGATTTTCTGGTTTTGCTTAATCATATGAGTTTCCCAACTGTATAACATGTAGTTCATTCGAGCCACTACCCAATCTAATCAATTTCGATTAACTTGGACAAACAGAAACAAGATACTTGCTTGTTTTGTAAGTACACAAAAGGGACTTATCCAAATTAGATGAGGAATTCATATTCGAATCTTCGCTCAATTCTCAGAATTTTTGTTTACAAATCAATTATTAAATTAATTCTGATTACGAAACTATAAAACTTGCTATTTAATTTTCTCCAATTTTGGAATTAATAGACTTTATCCAAATCAGATTTACATGCCATTTTGAATAATTTGGAACACGCCATTGCCATACGTGGTATTTCTGATCTGATAACCCGATTGTATGATATGGGAATATTGCAGAAACACGTACGTTAACGAGGGACACGTTATGCTCGTACCTAGTTTTACTAACTAGTCGAACGTGACAGAACATACGTTCTGAAAATTTCACTATAAAGAGTCTTCGAACATCTACAACTTTTTTTTTTTTAAATATAATATTTTTATCACCTATCAATTTTATAAAATCTCCTAAAATCTTCCAAAATCCTCCAGAATCTTTAAGATTTTTTATAGGCCGAGGATATTGTTGCGGAACTTTCCGAAGGAATTAGCATTTAACACAAGGGGAGGGGGCAGGTTATGTTGTGTGCTAGTTGTACGAAAATTTTCGTAATACTAGACACCGTCTTTTTTATAATGTTTTAGAAACTTCCAGAGATTTCTTCATTCTTCCAGACTCTCCCAAAACCCTCCAGCATTGTCTAGAATCTTCTAAAATTTTCCAGGATTTTTTAAAACTCTTACAGAGATATCCAGATTTTTTCGGAGTTCTCAAATTGTTCAACAGTTCTTGACCACAGAACTGGTAGCGGTGAATGAATCAAAGAACAATTAGTCACAATAAACTTCTTTATTATAAAATCCGGAATCCAAACAAAAGAAAACCTTATCATAGTTTATGGACGATAATTGTAATCACAAAACTTCTTTGGAATGAAATCATATAATATGGGAAATCATATTAGTCACAAAATCCACAGTTAAAATTGCCGTACTCAGAGGAAGTTAAAGAGTTAACACAAGCAGAAACAATAAGAAAACGGTAATTGGCGGTTCATCTCAAATTCTGGATTTAAACTAAACTATTACAATTTAACCTGCCAGCCGTGAATGTAATCCATAAAAGAGTGCTCTCTCGTCGATAAAGTTCTGTTTTAAGAGCGAGACTCCACCAAAAGAGAGACTTCTGTTGAGTTCACGGTGTTACCTCGGAGGCAAAGCGGTTTGACTTTGACTCGGGCCTGGCGAGAGAGAGGTCTTCAGAAAAAAGAATCAATTCTAAAAAATCGATTCTCATATTTTCGATTCGATTTTATCGATTAATCGGCTCAAAAAGATCGATCTTCTGTGAATCGATCTTGAAGAATCGTTGTAAAAAATCCGTCAATTATTTAACATTTTTAACTCCAATGACCTTTTTTTTAGAACTACATGCCAAAAATTCTCATAGTTCAATGTACAAAATTTCCTTAATATATAGCCTGGGAGGTCAAAAGAGGGAGCAAAAATCGTTCGGTAAGATCGAAGTAAAAGATCGATCCAACCGATTAATCGGAAGGCAAAAAGGTCGATTAAATATCGATTAATCAAATGAAAAAGATCGATTTTCTCAGAATCGAATCGAGATCGCCCATCCCTAACCACGATAGAAAAAAAAAGGTGTCTCGACGATGAACACTTGAATTATTTGCAGGGGGATGAACCACCAAATTTGCTTTTTTTACACTAATGCTAAATACTCTTTAGATCTCACTCCGATAACAATGATATCACAAGGTTTGCTTTCTTTAAATCTTCAATATCGCGTTCGCGAAGTTTGGTTTTGCGCTAATAGATCGATATAGATCGAGGGCTGACGAACACTGACGAAATACTGAAACTACGCAGCGGAGAGTGCTACGGTAAGGAAGGAAACTAGAACGTTCGTCTTAGACCAAAATATGACCTGCCCTTGTCGAGCGAACGCTCCAGCATCCCTCCAGAGAGATTAGGTGAAAGGGCTCGTGAGAGAAAGAGACAAATATAAGGAAAGACCGAGAGAGGAGAGAACGAGCTGGCAAGAAAATGAAACTCAGAAGTTTCGAGAAACAACTGTCATCTCCTTTCCCCTCATGTCACTCCCACAAAGTTGAATTCCACAACTTAACACAAATTAATCTTCTAAAATCTTCAAAAACACCCCAAAAACCTATTATGATTCTTCAAAACATTCTAGACTATTTCAGAACCTCTTAGAATCCTCAAAAATCGTTTGAATTCTGTCCTACATTTCTAATATCTTCCAGCCTCTTCTAGACTATTTTGCAAAGAGTTTCGAAAAGTCTACAGAATTTTAGAAAGATTCTGAAAACAGTCTAGAAGATTCTTAAAGATTATGAGAGCTTTTTTGTAAATTTAAATCTAAATGATCCCGGAGAATTCTGGAAATTGTGGAGTTCAGAATAATGTTGAGGATTCTAGAAAATTCGGGAACAGTCTAGTATGTTTTTTTTTAATATTAAAGAATTTTGGAAAATTCTTTAAGATTTTTAATATTATAGGAGAACTCAACAAAAAAGATTTTAAAAAATATTCTAGAAAACCCAGAAGATAGGTATGAGACAGTTATGGAAGAGTTTAGAAGATTTGATTCTGGAAAATTTTGAAATCTAGAAGGTACGCGTTTTTGAATGCCGTAAGTTTCTATTTATTATAATTCTTGGAAAATTAATCGGAACTTGGAGTTTACGGGATCTTGAGAAAAATAGGGGAAAATAGAAAAAATAGGAAAAAAAAGGAATAGGGGACTGACTGGGATCCCTGAAATTACACACCAATAATAATCAATTACGCAACCGATCCATAAGTTTATGTTACAAGAAAATTCGAACAAAGATTTCCAAGCACTCAAAAAAATATCCGGTTATTCTAACCAGAATTTTAGTTAAGCTCTATTGAACATTCCTTTCATCCGGTTGTTTCAATTAGAATTCTGGTTATTCTAAACAGATTTTCTGTTTATTTTTTAAAATTACTAAAAATTCTGATAATTCCAAACAGAATTCTGGTTAAAACAATCGGAAAAGAATGTTAAATAGAGCCTAACCAGAATTCAAGTTAGTATAACCAAACATTTTTCTGAGTGCGTAATAAAGGTAAACAAATGCCCTTTTATTAAATTCTTTTCTGGCTAGACGAATTCAAGAATTTCAACAATTTTATTGGATGACATGGAGGGATAACAAGTATGTTGTACCCGCATCTTTGTTGGGATTACGAAACCATCTTTTTGCTAGCGTTCTTTTGAATTCCCACGCCTTCGTGTGACTTTAATGTACGTGTGACGTTCATGGGTATGTGAACACGTTATTATTTATGTATATACTAGATATATACTAGTATATACATACATTATGAATATAAACCTTATGTAGCAAGCACCTCAGAATAGACCCCGATACACGATCTTCAATAACGAGTAAGATGAATTAAGAGAACTAAATTATCTACCTAGTAATGAATGATGCTGATGACTCGTGCTCATTGAAACTCATTCTGCTGGGGAAGTTTTTATTAACTGCAGTACAAGAAATAATTTATGATAAACATAAAAATAGTGATTTCAAATTATCATTTTAATAAGATAAGGTATCCCAGTAAGAGATCTTGGCTTTTTTGAGTAACTAAATATTATTTTCAATTAATTTAAATTAAATAATAAGTACTTAAAACTACGAAACAAGTGTTTCTTCTGAAAATTATGTATTGTATTCACTAATTACAAATTACAGACCAGGAGAGAACATTTTATGTGGATTAAGTAAAGTTTTCGAACAACTATTCGAGTTTGGTCAATGCAACTCAGGATTTCGGTTGTAATAACTAAAATACCATAACAGTTTAGGAGACTTAGACAGTTGTTCCAAATAGTTAAGTTACTGAAAGCCAAGTATTATCATTGATCTGAGGAATTCATAAATAAATTCCATATGTTGCACTAGGAATCACATAGTAGAAACTAGTCATTTACCTTTTAATCCGGGTTGCTGTTTTAATCGTTATAATATGATCTTTGGGCGTTCTAATATGATTTCTGACCAACTTCAAGTTGAAATATGATACCAGAAACAAAATGCGAATCGATCCTGTTTTCATCCACAAATCATTTCTATTTTGATCCACAAATCATATATTTTTATTCAGATTCGCGAACTAAACTGAAGTCGGATGTTTTTGTTGCGTGAACTGTTTCCATACCGAATTTAGCTCTCTATAAAATTATTCCTACATTTTACTGTGCACATTTAATTATTTAAGGTAGTACGCTCGCGAATTGACTTTTCGGCAGAATTTTTTCAAATTTTTACTGAATAAAAAGAACAGTTATATCTAACCGTTCCAGAAATTGGAAAACAATAGACCGTTTCCAACGAAAGATAATAGGCACCAAAGTTGGAAAGTTTTTTACGTATAACACTATTCGGCAGATTTTGATTAAAAAACTAGCAGATAGCAGAGGGTTATTGATTAGATTTGATAAAAAAATAACCAGAATTATTGACCTTTTTGTTTCGTAAATATAACTAAGAAAAGTATTAGGGGAAAGTTGCCTAAGACGAGCCCCCTTCCATATTTTAAAAATATTTTTGATAAACAGCATAAAAATTAATGAAACGTAAGTAAGAATTGCAAAGTTTACAAAATTATCTACAAAAAAAGCAATAACTTACTCCTTCAAATCATTAGAAGTTATTAAATCACAACTTCTAAAACAGGTAAAAATTCGTTCTCTAACGCTCCTATGTATCATACTGCTCTGAATACAGACTCCGTCAAAAGTTTTCTCAATACAACCCGAACGTTTCCGATATGCTACCACGTACCATAAGCGAAAATTTTTGACGCCAAAGGCTACAAGTGTAGTACGTTAATGAAAGATTCTATTTGTATTTTAAATAATTTTTTGTCAGATTACAGGACTTATTTCTTCAATAATATTTATAGTTTTGCCTTTCAGAAACAAATTTAAGATTAATTACCCTTTACATGAAACAGCACTTTTTCCAAAATAAAAAATTAAATTATGGATCATCCACTATTCTTGGAAAAAAAATATCAATTAATCTTGAGTGAAGCTTCCTTTCTTGTCAGATACACTAACTAGAGCCTCTGGGATTATTGAATCGTAAAAAACTTTTAACGCGATAAAGGAGCTTCGATTGTTCCACAAAATGAAATTGCATCTCGACGAAATGGTCGATATAAACTCTGTGTATCTGTGAAGCCGGTTACACCACATAGCATAAAATAAGCCAGCGTAAAATAAGCTAGTTTAAAGTAAGGAAGCGTAAGAAAGTTACCGAAATTTACCATAAATTACTTTAAAAAGTACTGGAAATTTCCATGAATTTTGGAAATTTCCGGTAATTTATCGATCATTTATGGTAAGTTTCGGTAACTTTCTTATGCTTTCTTACTTTAAGCTAGCTTATTTTATACTAGCTCACTTTATGCCTTGTGGTGTAACCGGATTCTGTGTGACTTATGATAATACCGTCACCGAGACTGCTTTCTCTGCCGTGAAAATTAAAGAAAATTGGAATTCCAGTCTAGCACTTCCGGCTCTTTCATCACCCAGAGAAATGACATTGCATTTCGTATTTATCATTTCGCACAACGTTAGCAATCAGAAAAGAGAAAGAAAAGCAACTCTGCCATAGATTTCATTATTCCAGCGATAATTAAACTGTCTTCAATAGAAAACAATTCACACAAAAATTCAAATCATTTACAGTGGAACCTCGTTCGTGTCGCGGTCTTGGGACTATGAACCTCGTTCGTGTCACTTCCGGTCGTTTCTGGGGCGTACTTAGGTGTACGTACCGCGATTGATTCTAATGTACCACGACTATCTCTGCTAATCACAGCACTGGCTTGCTGTGCGCGCGCAGATTTTTGGCGTCACTTCCGCGACACGAGCGAGGTTTTGAGGGGTCACGTGACCACGACACGAAGGCGACTGCGACACGAACGAGGTCCTACTGTAATTTGAAAGATCATCTGTCAAAGCCTACAAAAATAAATTTCCCAACTTTACATTTTTGGGATTACAATACACTCGAATCCTGGTTTAAGATGGGTTTTGGGTATTGTCTATCTTAAACGCGCCTCTAAACACAAACAGTCAGGGCCGTACGAACCACTTTCAGTCGGTATAATATGAATTATGTAGGAATAATATGAATTATGTACGCATGTAAATTTTTTTACCATAAGGGATGAAAATTCTTAAATGACGATGAAAAATTAATGAAAAAAGAATTTTCAATGTGTTTTTAAAAATAAATGCAAAAGGCGAATTGATACTTCTCGCTCTGTTGCTGCGGACGGCTTGACTACTACTCGACGACCGTAATCCCCGTGTAGAAATTTCGAAAGGGTTCTAGTGAGGTGCCGACAAATTTTCCCTATTTCCCATCGGGTTTTTTCTAGACTGGAAATTCTAATGGGGCCCACATCAAATCCGAACGTTAAGTAAGGAAAGATGGGGAAATTTCTACACGGGTCCCTCTCTACCCTCCGACCCGCGCAAATACTGGCAAATACGGAGTACCGCCGAACCATGATCCAACAAACCCAGGTCCCACCATTTCGGTGCTGAAATACGTGAGACACCGCGTTTTCTGACTGACCCCACCATACTCGCTGGGTTGGCGCGGACGGAACGCTATTCAAATTCAAAGTTGTGTTTGCCATCCACGACGGTAGATCATTTTTAGAGTTTCCGCGCGTATTTAATATTCAACATTTAAAGAAGGTTTACGAGATACAAGTATTATATATGTGTTTCTGCATACGCATTGTGTATAAGAGGGTTGGCAGTTAGTAAATAACCAAAATTTTTATCGAAAATCATTATTACTATTATTGTTCTTGTATAGTAGGGTAACTAGGTAATTTTAATGTTTCCTACGAAGTTCCCTGTATATAATTATAAAGAATAAATAAAAATAAACGTTTATGTTTCATATTATGAATAAGGGTTGACTCCTTAGTATTACCTTCTCTGAATTATTTCCAAAAAATTTTTAAGTAAGGAAACGTAGCGAAAACACGTTCATTATTTCGTAAATGATTCATTTTTTTTTACTCCAATATACTTTTAAACATGCTTTACAAGTTTACAAGTTCTTTAATGAGCTTACACGTAACTCTTATTTTCTGATTGATCATAAAGAAAAAAATCATTAATTAATGATAATCTCCGGTCTGTTCAACGGTGAAACGCAGTGATGCCAACTTCGCCTAAGGAAAAAAAAATTTCGTGTGAAATGACATGTGAGTGTCGTCAGCTGGTGTCGACCAGTGTCGTCGTTTCGTTAGTCTCGTGAATGCCGTGAATTAAGTGCAAAGATGAGTCCTGTGTAGCTTAGTCACTTAGTGGTTAGAGCAGTCGACTGGCAATCAAAAGAATAAGAAGTGCAAAGATCTAACAATGGATGTAATTCCTATCTTAGCTATGTCTCTAGCTTCAGGCGAAGTTGGCATCACTGCGCTTCACCGTTGAACGGGCCGAAGCGACGGTCTGGACGCCGGAACGTTTCTTCAGTGCTTAGGTTTATATGTGGATTCACCATGATTGGTTCGCTTTTTTTTTACTTGCGCATGGCCAGACCATGGTTTGTTGGATCATGGACCGAACGAAATTCTAGGAACATCTTAAACCGGGATATATTCAACCGGGATTCGAGTGTATTATAATGTTCTAGAGCAATTTTCTCTTTCCTCCCTTTTTTTAATGAAAGTATACTTTAAAGAGTGTTGTTTACATGAAATAAATTTTACAATTTTATAAAACAGCATCAAAAAACATCACTTATGATAGGATACTACTAGTGCACTCTGCATGGCAGTGAAATCTGGCTACTCGCCAAAGAAGCACTTTCACGACATCGTTCTCTTTCAACAGCTCCCTCTGGTTCCCTTTACCATTTCTCTTTCTTCATGTTCCCGACCCAGCAACCAGGGTGTGGTGGCACACTGCCTGATAAAATCGAAATAAACTCGTACCCCAGATGAAACATAGGGTAGAGCCAATTCAGGCAACGAAAGAGGGATGAAGTATATCTAGCATGTGGAAAAAATAAATAAAAAAGAAAACAAATCCTTTATTCTGACAATGTGTTTCACTTAATTGCATTTTTTAAGCCCGAACATGATCAGAAACTTTAAAGTTTTTATTCATGAAACTTGGCAACTTGTCACACTTGAAATCAAAGTCTCTGATTTAATTCGAACAAAAAAAAAAAAAATCTGCCCGGCCCCCTTCGGGGGCGCGGGCACATTTTCAACGCGCACTTCGCTCGCAAGTTTCAGCGCGCCTAGGGCGCGCGGAGTGGCCGTCGCGCTTCGCGCTCCGATATTATTGAACATCGCGCTTCGCGCTCCGTTATCGTTTCACCTCGCGATGTCCTTATAGCTCGCGAAGCTCACCTCGCTCGCTAGTTTCAGCGCGCTTTCGGGCTCGCGGAATATTCGTC
>JBAGKK010478477.1:0-17190 GCA_037177015.1 Euceroptres primus
ATATCGTGCGTTGTTTGGCTTAAAATCTTCATTTTCTTTTGATTTTTTGAATTTTGAAAATGCTATAAGTCTGATAACTTTTATTTTATCGAAAAATGTCATAAGGATAAATTGTTCTTCTTTCTAAGTACTATGAATATCCGTACATAGAATTTGTAACTTGCAAAAAAAGTGGTTTCAAAAATTTTCCAAATGCTGTAACTTTTTAAATTTTTATTCAAAATGGCTGGCTAACGAACTTGACCTTCATTCAAGGTACCTGCTCTGATGAGACTGTAAAAAAATTTAGGATTTGCACAGAAAAAGAGATCAGGATTTGTTAGTTTGCAGCTTTCTGAGGAATATACAGAGACGTCGGTGTGGTCACGTGATGAGAATAGGCGTAACTTTAGTTCGCCGATTTTTCGACTTCATCTAAAACTGGTTTTTTAACTTTTTTAAAGACTTCTATATGCTATAACTTTGTTAATATTGGTCAACGGGATAAATGTTATTCAGATGGTTTGTAAAGTTTTATGGCAGCTATCCAGAACTGCCTTTAAAAATTTATTTTTATGCAAAAATGTTTTTCAAAAAAGTAAAAAGTGTCCCTAATTTTTCGAGTTTTGGACCAATAAGGCTGGTTATCGAACTCGTCTCCTCTTTTCAAGCCTTGAAAAAGTCTGCCAAAGCGCAATCCTGTCCGATAATTCTTTCGAAAGTTATTGTGTTAACAGACAGACATATAGACAGACACCGACGTAAAAACAGTTTTTTTTCACTCAGGGGGTCTCAAAACGTGGAGATTTGATGGAAATTTGAAAAGTCAGTTTTCACATAAAACTAATACCTTCTCATATGATGATGAGAATGTAAAAATTAAATAACGGAAATGTGTAAAACTGTTCGGAATTGAATTTCACAAATTTTTAGCAACGACTCATAAGTTTCAATATTGTTTCTTTTTTTGAAATTCCTTATATTTAGAACGTCTATCATAAGTTTCGAAAAAGAGTATTTTATTTTTAATTTTAAATACTTCTTTTTTTTCAATATCTGGAGATGGACGTTGCTCAGAATTAATTTTACAGTAGCTCAGAATAATTCTTATGTATGCTTTTACTTAAAAACTCCTAATTATATTCGAGTACAAAAAAATTAAATGATCTGTCATTTTTTAGATAAACTTTGAGCAAAAAGAATTTGAGAGGAGGTTAGTCGATTGGTCAGCAAAGGAATTACTGTCATTCAATTTCTTTGACGACGAAGAAACGAAAAGTGTTTTCGAGTACCTCCACGATAAAGCAAAAGTGCCTGAACGAAATAAAATGAGGGCATTGTTAAGGTCGCATTTCGAAAAAACACAGAAAGAAATTTTGGAAATCCTGCAACAAAACACTTCTAAAATGTCATTCACTATTGATGGATAGACTTCAATCAATAGCAAATCATACTATGGTATCACGGGCCACTTCATGGATGAAGATTGGATCTTGAGATCTTTGGTGATCGATTTTCTTCCATGAAATGGAAATCCGGGAAAGACATTGCAAATTTATTTTTAAGCGTCCTGAAGGATTTTGGATTTACCGAAAAATTGCAAGGAGTAACGGTGGATAATGTAGCAGCAAATACAAATTTCATGGAAAAGTTAGCGGATTTAATGAACTCACTTTTCGGCACACATTTTGACCCTAAAGTCATGAAGAAGTTATGTCTGAATCCAAAATAATGGTTGGATTAAGGGCACTCTTTAAAAAACTTAATTACTCTGAACAATGGCGTAAGAAATTAAAATATGCCCGCGATGTTATGGTAGTTGAAATGTCATCTTCACTTTTGGACGTGTCAACCAGGTGGAATTCTATTTTTGACATGATTAGCGCAGCTCCTAAGCTTTCTCTATAGAACTTTGTAGTGAACTTCAAGCTGCATTAGTCAAACTTCTAAAGCATTATGAGAAGTGCAACTGGATCTACTGCGCACTGCTCATCCTCGATCCAAGATACAAATTTGAAACTTTTGCTTTGATGAAATGGAGTCAAGAAATCTTTAGGAAAGTTTGAGACCATCTACAAAGAATTATACTTTGAACCTGAAAACAAACGACTATCTGGAGCGTGAGATGACTCAATTGAAGACGATCAGGATGACGATGATGGTGGTTTGGACACTCGGTGCCTTTATCGTCGAGCTTCTAGAGTAGGATGGCGAGAGGCGATTGATGGATACTTAAAAGTTCCACGTGCAGACAGGTATGCAGATATAGCTCAATGGGAAAAGCAGCACCAAGATATCTACCCCAAATTAAATGGAATGGCTAGAGGTTTCCTTAGCATCCTTAGCATTCAAGCAACATCGATTCCAGCTGAACGCCTCTTTTCTAAAGCCGGTTTAATTCTGCGCAAACATCGTAATCGGCTAAATAACGAATCTGCCAGAAGTTCTATCTGCTTAAATTCCTGGATGACCTGCAGCGAGTGTTCGTTTATCAGAAATCGCCTTTCTGGAACATCAGCTGATGATTCATAACTTCCGACATAAGAAGTATATATAAGTTTCCGATGTAAATAATAATATGTTACAATTTACAATATGAAATATATTTGCCGTTATTGTGATCCTCAATGTAATTTAGAAGGAAAATTTCTTGGATCTCTGGCTTCAGGAACATTCACTGTAATGTTAAAACAATTTATTTTTGCTCGGTAGTTTTCGACCCTAATTTTTTAATTCAATACCTGAAGTTTGTATTTTTAAATGCAAATACCCGTTGGTAATTGTGGAATACGATAATATTAATTATTGAGGTATTATTCATATTCAAATTCAATTAGTGAAATAAAGTTCCGATGTTGCTAATTGTCGCTTACAGCGCCAATCTAGAGTGTAGAGTTGGAGGGGAGAGTCGAGAAAACATGTCGACACGCAGAAGTCGTTGTAATGTATCGTGTACCGTTGTTTAATTATTTCTACTCAACTTTTGATAAATAAACCTTTTATTTGTGTAATTAAAATGTCGTGTTTTCAATGAGCTCACCGGTCCTACAATTGGGGGCTTGTCCGGGATCGCGGATTCATTAAAAGACGATCGAGATGTACAGCGCGTTCGCGGCAAGTTGGTGTGTGGGCGTGGGCGCAAACTATTGAAGAACAAAGGCGATTTGTTTTAAGAGAACAGAGGTGTTTTTGATGGTGTTGGGAAGCTGTGATCATCACAGTTTTCGAATGCTGAGTGCATTTTCTAACATTCAGTGACTGAGCGGAGTGTCGAAAGACTGTCGTAAGGAAAGTAGTAGCATCCTTTGTGTGAAGATATTTTTCAAATATACTAGCAGTGAAGCAGTGAAGAAAAATAAATGCTTCTTGGATCACAACCAGCACTGTCTAAAGCCTTTAATTTTTTACAAATATTAGTATATTTAAAAAATATTAAATGAATATTAAAATGTTATTAAAAGTATTGAATTATAGAAAAATATTAATCTCGGATATTACCGAGCAAAAAGAAATTTATTTAAGATTACAATGAACGTTCCTGATCGTAGGGCCAATAGAAATCCTCGTTCTAAATATTTACAATTCAATTAGAACTTTTTTGTTGTGATAAAAAATAAATATGATTGATGAAAACTACATCTGAAATTTAATTTTTTAAATTTAATGACTGATTTATTTTAAAAAATATTTATGTTATTTTATGAAAATTTTTTATCCAGATAATTTGGGAAAATAAAGAATAAGATATAGATGTCAACTTTAATAATATAATTTTATTTTATAAATTCATCAGCTCATCTAGGCCTACACAATTCACCCATCCGTTTCGTGCAGATTATAATTCTTCGAAAAAGATATACCTATACTAAAATTTTGTACTTAGCAAGAATACGGACCCGAAAATTTTAAAAATGCAAATATTTACTTAGGAAAGACTTCGGAAAAATTTTTGAAAACATGCGGACGTGTGGAACATGGCGACAGTATGTCATTTTTAAAAGGAGTTAAGCACTAAAGTTACTTTTTAAAAATTAAGTAGAGAAAAACAGTGCGATTAGGGATGATTTAAATATATTATCTATAACGCTATTTCGGAGTTATAGTTCAAATAGGAGAGGAAAAAAAATGTGTTTTACGTGACCTGTCAAAATGTGTCGTTTTTGTAAAATTTGATAATTTATTACAAGTAAAATATATTACCGAAAATTTTAAAACTTGTTTCAAAACGCAGATTGTTACCAGCCTTTTCCACTGTATTCAATGAAATTATCCATAAAAATTTAGTCCTACGGATTTTCGTTTTCGAAAACCTGAAAATTAGCAAAAAAAACACCACTTTCAATTCCGCGTATTTACGAATATACATTTTTTAAAAAAAGTTTTATCTGCATGAATAAATTATCTACACTTTTATCTATCACTCAAAAAAACTTCGCGGATGCAATTTGCGTGATTTTCTTTTAAATTGTGTTTAAAGTTTGGTCTCGCCGTCTTGATTTTGACAGACTTAACCAAAGTAGGAAAAGCAAATTGAAGGGAGCAATCAATGTGTGATTCCTTTCCTTTTTTGAATTTTAAATTCAACAAAAATTTTACACCTCAATAAAGTACAATGAATTATTATTTTCAATAATATCAAAATTATTTCAAATTATTTCAAAATATTTCAATTTCAAAATCATTTCAAAATATTTTCAAAATTATTTTAAAACTTATTAAAAATATTAATTCATTTTACTTCCTTCAGGTGTTAAATTTGTGTCAAATTTTAAATTCAAAAAAGGGAAGGATTCAAGACAATTACTGCTTCCTACAGTTTGCTTTACCTATTTTAGTTAACACTGCCAAAATCAGGCCGTCGAGACAAAATTTTAAACGCGATTTAAAAGAAAATCACACAAAGTACATCCGCGAAGTTTTTATTCATATTCATATTCATATTTATTGAAATCCTAGTAGTTTTTACACCAATTACAGGGTTTCTTTTAGCCTTAATCTATGCCTTTAAGTAAATGATTTGTCTACATGTCGCTTATACATATCATCAAGACAAAATATGCAGTATGGTATATTAATTACTTCGGTTTTACTTCCTTACTTATTACAAATTTGATTGCAACTGCGTTGAATTTAGTCATCGATGAGTTAAACAAATCAAACGACTCAAAATGAGTTTCGCACAGATCATTCATTATTATACATATAGCCTGCGCTGGATAGTTGTAAACAATACCTGCCTTATCAGTTTTAATATAAATAGGTTCTTGAGATCTTGCATCACACTGAGGCACTCGAAAATGAAATCTACTAAGCAGAAATACTTTTCCCAGCAGTATTTTGAACATCATTTTTGGATAGAAAAGTGATTTTCTATCCTCCAACGGCATTATATTAAACCGTGTATAAAATGGAAGGTAAGAACTTCCCCTTTCAGGATATACTTCCTCCTGTGAGTGATAGATACAAATGTTAATAATTTATTCGTATAGACAAAACTTTTTTTTAAAAATTGTATGTTCGTAAATACCCGGGTTTGAAAGTGGTGTTTTTTGACAATTTTTATGTTTCGGAAGACGAAAATCTGGAGGACTTAATTTTTCTGAATAATCCCACTGAGTACCCTAGAAAAGGCTGAAATTAAAGTGTGTTTTGAAACAAGTTTAAAAATTTTCGTTAATTTATTTTACTTGTAATAAATTATCAAACTTTATGAAAATAACACATTCTGACAGGACACTTCAAACACATATTTCCTCTCCAATTTCAAATATAACTCAAAAATAGCATTATAAATAATGAATGTAAAGCATCCGTAATCGCACTGTTATTCTCTACTTACTCGAGTAGAAATTTAGGCCCTACATTGATGCTCTTGGTTCTATTTAGCCCCTACTTTAACGCTCTTGGTACTATTTGAATCTACTTTGACGCTCTTTGATGCCAATAGCCCCTACTTTCAATTTTCAACTCCTCCGGTACCAAACATCCGGCCCTCTTTTGACACCGTTTACCCTATATTGAATTTTCTCTACCAAAATTTTCAAATTCAAGACCCTAATTTGATGCTCTTGAACCTCCGGTGCGTTCCCGAGTCGAAATTTAGCCCCTACTTTGAAGCTGCAACTCCTACCTAAGGTAGGGCCTAAGAGCAGTAAAGTAGGTTCTGGATGATCCCAATTTCAATGTAATATTAGGCCCTACTTTGACGCTGTACGACCTCTCTTCTTCAGTGTACGCATGCGTGATTTTTGTCGACGAGGCGAGCGTGCGTAGTAAGCGATTCGCCATTTTGCAACAGCTGTTTAGCAACGTCACGGCACGACTCTATATCGCTTCTTTAGAATTTCACGTATATTCCAGTTTTTTAACAGAATATTGAACAAAAGTTAGTAAAATTCGTAAAAATATAAGTGCAGTGAAAGGTTTTGTTTCAAGTGTGAAGTGAATAGTGATTCAAGTTCTATAATGGTTATGTTTTTCGAGTGAATTTATTGCGTCATATATTTTCGAAAACATATATTCAGTTGAAATATAGTGGTGCGGAATGTGCAGCCAATAAAGAGAGAGAAAAGAACCCACTTAACTAACCTAAAAAAAATATTTAGGTTAGATTAAAAAATCTGTATTTTTCTCCGATTGAAGATTTTTATGGCTTATTTGGTCGGAAATAAAATTTTCCACATTTCGAGTTGAAAAAATTTATTAAAAAACTGTTTCAAATTAAAAACCTGAGGAAATAGGCGCTTTGACTAACTTTTTTTCCGATTAGCTGTCCAACTCCTCCTTAAGTAAAAAGTTGAAAATAACGTATAAACAAAGTATTTCAGGTATTTTATTATATTAAAATATTTTTCACTTCATTTTATATAGTTTAAAACTAAAATTGAACAAATATTATGAAAAAACATTTAAACGTATTAACTCAAATACTGAAAACGGTTGTTTAAAAACTATTTGTGTAATTGTAATTTTAAAACATAAATGAAGAAATAAATATGAAATAAATTATAAGGAAAAGAAGAATGATAATTCATCAGCAAAAATAATTCAAAAGTGCACGAAAAGAATATTAATTGACGAAAGATTAACAAAAGTTGAGTGAAACGAGGACACTGACATTTTGTACATATTTCATAACATTTTGCATCTTCATTTAACAACAAATAGCAATTTTCATTTTAAGTTGCATAAAACTTAGGATTTGTTGACGAATGAAAAAACCAAAATTATTTTGTATATTCATTTATTCAATAAATGATACATGTTGTTTTCAACGCTTAATAAGAAATTGTTGTTGAATGATTATGCAAAATAACTTGAAATATTCCACAAATGTCCCTGTTTTCGTCTTACAATACTTTTGTTAATCTTTCGTCAAATAATTTTATTTTGTACATGAAGGTAGAATATGGAGCATTAAAGTAGAAGCAAAAACTGGGACCCTATCTTGATGCTCTAAGTGGAAGATTTGGAAATTTGTGCCCATTAAAGCGCCAAAGTAGGGGCAAAAATCGCATTGGAATAGCCTCTACTTTAAAACCTTAGCCCTTACAAATGACAGCGTGAAGAGCGTCAAAGTAAGGTCTATATTTCGACTCGGGTAATTTTAAATGAGTAACTTTAGTCTTTAATTCATTTAAAAAATGACGTATTATCGCCATGTTCCACACGTCCGTATGTGTTCAAAAATTATTTCTAGCTGAATGAAAAATAATTTTTTATACTTAAAATATACTAAATATACTTAAATATACTTAAAATATACCTAATATTATACTTAAGATAAATATCTATAGAATCACAGCAGCTTATTACCATTATTGCGCAATTTTTTTCTTGGATAGGGGGCAAAATTCGCCAAGTGTACCACCCAAAAAATTTTCATCCGCCGATTTCGATAAAACTTTGTGAGATTGTTATACTATTGGAAAACATCTAACATGCAAATGGGGGTAGGATAATAATAGGGTGTTGCCTATATACAAGGGCTCAAACTTTTGTTTTTTCTTTTGCTTAAGCTCAAACTTTTGGTTTTTCGACAAGTCTATGTTCATTGAAAGATTGGTCCTATATTATCACACTTAGAAAAATTTACAATAACTGTTTCTTGTAGAATTTTCGCCGCACTTTCTAATGAAAATATTTGCAACATTCAAAAAGATTTTTTTTAATTGAAAAACTCGGAGTATGTACTATTTTCAAGTTTTTTTTTAAATGCTCATTTTTTACATTCTTTTTTGTACAGTCAAAAAAAACTCATTTTCTCCCCTTTACAATGATATATATTATGATGGGACGAAAATATTTTGATGTGAGTTTTGGAAGCCGGGTAGTACTCATACGCCGTGCACGGGCGCGAGCGCTATGCGATGAGCTGCGCGGTCAGTATTCTTCGCGGCTCATCGCGCTCGCGTGCACGGCGTATGAGTTCAAGCCGGCTGAACTGAAAATGACTCACATCAAAATACTTCCATCCCATCATAATATATATCATTGTAAAGGGAAGAGAATGAGTTTTTTTTTGAGTATACAAAAAAAACTTGAAAATAGTACATACTCCGAGTTTTTCGATTAAAAAAAATTTCTTTTGACTGTTGCAAATAACTTTCATTAGAAAGTTCGGAAAAAATGCTACAAGAAACAGTTATTGTAAATTTTTCTAAATGTGATATTATAGGACCAATCTTGCAATGAACATAGACTTGACGAAAAACCATCAAAAGTTTGAGCCCCTGTATCTAGGCAACACGTCATTATTATCGTCCCCATTTGCATGTTAGATGTAGTCCAATAGTACAACAATCTCACAAATTTTTATCGAAATCGGAGGGATGAAAATTTTTTCTGCTGAGAAATATTTTTGTAAAATATATGGATCACTCTATGGATGACCATCTGAAAACGAGTGCGGTCATATTTAAGAAAATTTGTTTAATTGGTCTATAATTATGTCTTATACTTCTAGATAATATCTTAAAAATGAGCCCAAGGAAATTGCAAAATATTTAATATTCTAGATGTTACTTAAATAAAATTTATTGATAATTTGAAAATTAAAAATTTTCAAATTTTTATCAAAATTTGAAAATTTCACTATTTTTGAAATATTTTTTAACAAAATATTCAAAATTACTTCATCTTGGACTCCTTTTTTACAAAATTTTTATGGCCTTCAACCTATTTACATAAGAGACTAAGTTTTATCTACAATATGATTAAAATTAAGAAGAGTTAAGTAGTTATCAAAAAACAGGAGGTGCCACAATTCTGACCGATAGTGTACATTATCAGCAATGAAAACTCTACCATAGATTTTTTCGTGGTTGATAGAAATTTTCGACTTGCAAGGTAGAATGCCCTTCTAGCTGTGGAGCTATCGATCCTGGAAATGATGGTTGCTGCTGATCAAGAAGGCTGAGGCACCCCTATTATCCACAAGTTTTCAAATTAGACCTACGGGTGGTTTTAAAAAGAATTTCGAGATAAATGCCAGAAATGACAACTGTCGAAGTATCCAGGTCGCCAAAAAATTTTAAATTGCATTTTCGACTATTGACATCACTTCCGTAAACCTTCTTGAGGCATCGCTATTACCTAAAAGATTTCAAATTAGACCTAGGGGTGGTTTCAAAAAGAATTTCGAGATTAATATCAGAAATGACAATTTTCAAACTATCCAGGTTCCCCAAAAATTTGAAATTGCATTTTTGACTATTTACATCTCATGCAACAACCTTTTTATGGCTCCCCTATTATCCACAAGATTTTAAATTAGCCCTAGGGTTGGTTTCAAAAATAATTTCGAGATAAATGTCAAAAATGACAATTTTCACAGTATCAATGTCCCCAAAAAATTGTTAATTGCATTTCTGACTATTGACATCACATCTGACAACCTTCCTGAGGCCCCTTTATTATCAAAAAGTTTTCAAACCAGACCTAGGGGTCGTTTTTAAAAAGAATTTCGAGATAAATGTCAGAAATGTCAATTTTGAAATTATCCAGGTCCCCAAAAAATTTTAAATTGCATTTCTGAATATTGACATCACATCTGACAACCTTTCTGAGACACTCTCTATTACTCACAAGCTTTAAAATGAGACCCAGGGGTGGTTTCAAGAAGAATTTTTTAGATAATTGTTAGAAATGACGATTTTCAAAGTATCAAAGCGACCAAAAAATTTTAAATTAATGTACACTACCGGTCAGAATTGTGGCAGCTCTTGTTTTTCAATAACTACTAAACTCTTCTTAATTTTAGTCATATCGTTGATAAAACTTTGTCTCTTGTATACATAGGTTAAAGGCCATAAATGTTTCGTAAGAAAGGAGCCCAGGATGAAATAATTTTGATTATTTTGTTGAAAGATGATATTTCAAAAATTGTGAAATTTTCAATGTTTTCTTAAATTTTATTTAAGTAACATCTGGAATATTAAATATTTTGCAATTTCCTTGGGCTCATTTTTAGAATATTATCTAGAAGTATAAGATATAATTATTTATAGACCAATTAAAGAAATTTTTCAGTGGTCAAAAAAACTTTTCAAGACCACCGTTCGAATCAAGATCACAAAACCTTTAAGAATTAACCGCGAAAAGTAGCTTTTTAGAAAATGATAAAAAAGTCCAAAGTAGGCCCTTCTAAGGGCCAAAACGACAAAAAATGTAAATTCTCCAAATGACTCGCTCAAGGTCTTATTCTCTTCAGAATTACAGCGCTTTTCATTTCAATTATCATTTCAATTTCCTTATCTATAACGCTATTTTGGAGTTATATTTGAAATAGGAGAGGAAAAATGTGTTTGAAGTGACCTGTCAAAATGTGTCATTTTCGTAAAGTTTGATAATTTATTACAAGTAAAATACATTAACGAAAATTTTCAAACTTTTTTAAAAACGCACTTTAATACCAGCCTTTTCCATAGTACTCAGTGAAATTATCCATAAAAATTTAGTCCGCCAGATTTTCGTCTTCCGAAACCTAAAAATTGTCAAAAAGCACCACTTTCAAACCCGCGTATTTACGAATATACATTTTCAAGAAAAGTTTTATCTATATGAATAAATTATTTACACTTATATTTATCACTCACAAAAACTTCGCGGATGTACTTTGAGTGATTTCCTTTTAAACCGCGTTTAAAATTTTGTCTCGACGGCCTGATTTTGACAGTGTTAACCAAAATAAGTAAAGCAAACTGAAGCAAGCAGTCAATGTTTCAAATCCTTTCCTTTCTTGAATTTAAAATTCGACACAAATTTAACACCTGAAGGAAGTACAATGAATTAATATTTTCAATAAATTTCAAAATAATTTTGAAATTATTTTGAAGTGTTTTTGAAATTAAAATATGTTGAAATAATTTGAAATAGTTTTGAAATTATTGAAAATAGTAATTCATTGTACTTTCTTAAGGTGTAAAATTTGTATTGAATTTTAAATTCAAAAAAGGAAAGGAATCGAGACATTAACTGCGTCCTTCAATTTGCTTTTCCTACTTTGGTTAAGTCTGTCAAAAGCAAGACGGCGAGACAAAACTTTAAACGCGATTTAAAAGAAAATCACGCAAAGTACATTCGCGAAGTTTTTGTGAGTGATAGATATAAGTGTAAATAATTTATTCATACAGATAAAACTTCCTTTAAAAATGTATATTCGTAAATACGCGGGTTTAATAGTGTTGTTTTTTGACCATTTTTAGGTTTCGAAAGACGAAAATCTGTCGGACTAAATTTTTATGGATAATTTCACTGAGTTCTATGGAAAAGGCTGATATTAAAGTACGTTTTGAAAAAAGTTTGAAAATTTTCGTTAATGTATGTTATTTGTAATAAATTATCAAACTTTACGAAAATGACACATTTTGACAGGTCACATCAAACACATTTTTCCTCTCCTATTTCAAATATAACTCCAAAATAGCGTTGTAGATAATAAATTTAAATCATCCCTAATCTCACTGTTTTCTCTACTTAATTTAAAAAAAGTAACTTAAGTGTTTAATTTATTTTAAAAATGACGTACTGTCGCCATGTTCCACACGTCCGCATGTTTTCAAAATTTTTTCCGAAGTCTTTCCGAAGTACAACATTCGCATTTTTAACATTTTTGGTTCCGTATTCTTGCTAAGTGCAAAATATATGTATAGGTATATCTTTTTCGAAGAAGTTTAATCTGCACGAAACGAATAGGTGAATTGTGTAGGCCTAGATGTTCTGAAGAATTTATAAAATAAAATTTAAAATAAAAAAATAAATAAAAATAAATAAATAAAATATAAATAAAAATATAAAATATAAGTATAAATAAAAATAAATAAAATAAACTTTAAAATAACGTCCATTTCTCATTCTTTATTTTCCCAAATTATCTGCGTAAAAAATTGTCAAAAATCATAATTTTATTGTTATTATTATGTTCTCTATTTTATATAAACATTTAATTATAATTTGCATATCATTATAAGTTATAATATTTACTTTTATATACATATTACATTCAATATTTAATTTAAAATTGAATTATAGTTAATATAATATCATTAAAATCTGAATATTTTTTACAACTTCATCAATAATTTTTTTGTGAAGGAGTAATAAGATTACCTTCATTAATTTGGTTAATGAAAAATTTTTCTCAGAAGTTACCGCAGTCGGTAAACTTGCACCCTATAAAATGTAAAAAATTAAAAAATTAAAAATCAAAAACTTCAAACACTTTCAAAACAACTTTTTACACTCTTCATGCATCTTTGATTCATTTTAGCATCTTCTATTACATTAATCTTATTATTTCATTTGACACATTTGCATTTTCTAACCGTTATTTATATTTTTAAACTTCGCGCGCAAAATACTATTCAGAGGTGCACGTGAAGTCGTCTTGATTGATAGGAATTGTGTTTTTTAACATTTTTATCGATGAAAGTAAAATTATTGCATTAACTCCGGTGTCTTCTAACCCTAAATTTAACGCGGAATCATAATTACAGCAATTTAAATGTATTTTCTGCTGTTCTTATGCAGTTTTTGCCATGTAACGGAAAGATGTCGGACTGATGGTTACGGAAAAGTGACGGTACTGCGTCAATTTTCCGTTCACGCGTTCCGCTATGATGGTAAATTGAGGAAACATTAGTGATGGGAAGTGACCGGTAATAACCAGTACATTCTGATCTCCACCATTTCATCTTCTACCATTCCAAGTTCCCCGCAACCAGTCTTGATCGTTTGGCCCTACTCTCGAGAAGGCGTTTGCTCAGATAGTTTACACCCACACATGTATGCATACGCTGAAAATAAAATTATTGCATTATAACTCCGGTGTTTCTGACTCCAAATTTAACGCAGATTTATAATTACAGCAACTTAAATGTATTTTCTGCTGTTCTTATTCATTTTTTGCCAAATAACGGAAAAATAACGGAATGGTTACGGAAAAGTGACGGTACTCCGTCACTTTTTCGTTCACGCGTTCCGCTAGGGTAGACCGCCCTAGGCCACACTACAAGGGCCGCCCTTTTCCCCTTCCTATTTTCTCTAGTTTGAAAATGTGATAATTAAAAAAAAATTCTAAGTCCGCCGAGTCGCCCTAGGCCATGGCCTTTTTGGCCTCTAGTACAAATATCATAATGATCTTTTGCCGTTCAAAATGAACTTTCATTGTTTCTGTGCTTGTTATCGTAATGTTACATAGTTATGTTACATAGGCATGTTACATAGTTTACTACACGTAAGTTCCTAGGTAGGTTACGTCTCTAGTTTGCGACACGATGTATGTTACCTATTCATAGCATAAGTGAGGAAAATTTAAACGGCAGGAAATTCAAATCTTAAATTAAACAGCCAATTGAAGGTTTGTTACAGGTTTACTACTTTGTTACGTTTGTTACCGCATACTACCTCATTTAGGTAGTGTAGTGGCAAACCCATTTGTCAAATACGCAAAACCAGAATAAATTTGGATCTATAGAGTTGCAAAAAGTTCCAAAGTTGCCAAAAAATGCAAAAAGTTGTAAAAAAATTTGCAAAAATACAAGAAGATTTAAAAAATTGCAAAAAAATTTGAAAAATGACATTATAAAAAATCCCTTTTGTCACAATGTATATTACAATTTATCTGATTTTTTGAGCGAATAATATATTTTTTGCCCAAATGGCGCTTGTGCCATTTTGAAACGCTTCCTTTTTTGTCGCAAAACTTGAAGTTGGAAATTGAAAAGTTGGAAATTGAAGTTGGAACAAATGTTATAAAAACGTTTTCAATTATTGAAATCTATAAGACAAACACATTTTTTACAAAATGCGTATTAAAATAAATAATCAAGAACTTCAAAGGGAAAGGGATTTTAATTGAATGTTCCAATTTTTTGTGGTTACAGCTATTTGAATTGGTATTCCTCTGAGGACTGGTTTCAAGCCCGATTGCATTTACAAGTGAAATGTAAATGTTTGCCGCGTGGGCTTTCCGTTACCGGCATTGGGGAAGTTTAGCTAATTCGTGCGAGAGGCAAAAAAAATGTCATTCGTTATATACCCTTTGAAATATTTCGCTTCGCTCAGTTGAAAATAAAACGGTTTAATTAAAATAGGTTTTTATAAAATAACTAATGTTCGTTTTAGTGACCTGAAAAATTTTGTAAAGTTTTTGCACTCTGCTATATCGAATTGAGAACAAGTTTTTTAAAAATATTTTCAGCCTCTCTTATGACTTTAAACACAGAAACGCTTTTTCGAGTTCATGACGAGTAATTCGAACACTTGGACTAAGTGAAATCCTTAGAGTCAAAGTTGAGTCGCAAGACATATTTCTGCACTTTTTATTTTCACTTATTTCCTTCAGTAAGCTTTCCATTTCGTGCTCGACTGTGAATCCGGTAGGTCGAGTTATCCGGACTTGTACGGTTGTCACTAATGAAAGCGAGTCTCAACCATTTTCCGAAGCTTTCTCGACAGTGGAAGGAATTCTGAAACTTTCGTTGAAACTTCTGAGTGCCTGCATTGCAAGAAGTTAGGATGTATAGAGAACGAATTTGCGATCGAGTAATTTTTATTGAATAGAGAAACATATAGGAAGCAAAATAAATAGAGAAATTAAATTTTTTTAAATTTTTTATAGAAAAAAGCACCTTGTACCTATAGTGAAAAAGGCAGTCGTCTGACCATACCGTGATATTTCTCCTGCAATAGGAATGATATTGACACATAAGTAGGGAAAGTAGTTTGTGGTAAGACAAAAATACATTTTTTGATGAAAAGCACACTCGCCCGACCATATCGTGGTATTTCTATTAAAAAGAAAAAGGTAATTTATAGTGGGACGTTGAAATTTAAAATGGCGTTGGAAATATTTTTGAGATATACATTTTCGTATTTTTTAAATTATGATTATATTAATTTAATATTTAATGATAAATTGCGATACAGTTTTTAAATATAGAAATATGTTAATATATTTTTAAAGGAAATATTTTTTAAATGTTTGTATCATGTATTATTGAGTTCAGAATCAGTTTAAAAACTTTCTTTAGATTTTATAAAAGTATTTATTAACTTATTGTTAAATAAAAAATACAATTTTTTAATAAGTAATCTTTACTGGAGTTTAGAAATGAAATTTATAAAGTAAGATAATGATTGTCTAAAATTCTTAATTTTCATAATAATATTGAATTTATAAAAAGCTACTGTTTTAAAAATTAACAGAAGCACAATAAAAAAGAAATCTTAAAATGTTTGCATCTTAAATTACAATTATTACACAAGATTACACAATTACAATTACACAAGATCTCTCTTTTGATGTGCATATAGAAAATATTATATCTTCCGCTAATAAATCACTAGGTTTTTTATTTAGAATTTGTAAAAGATTTAAAAACATTTCTATAATGATTACGTTATTTCAAACTTTGGTACGATCTAAGCTGGAATATTGCTCTGTTGTTTGGACCTCTAATCTCCATAAGCATATCAACCTTATTGAAGCGTGTCACAAAAGATTTTTGAAATACCTCAATTGGAAAAATCTTGGAATCTACCCTCCTCCGGGGTCTGATTTGAATATTCTTTGTAAAAGATTTAAAGTTTGGACTCTTTAGGACAGACGGACATTTGCCGGCATCCTATTCTTGTTTAAATTGATTCGTGGTATGATTGACTGTCCTGAACTGTTACAAATTATTCCTGTTCTCGTGATGATATAGATCTCTTCACAGTATCATTACATAAATTTGTAATATAGTCTGCGAATTTATCTCGAATTCAGCCCCATAATATATATTACACATAATATTATAAGCACTTCGTTTAGTTATTAATATACTGCTACTATGTATTATTATAATTATAGGTGATACAATGTACTTTTGAAGCTCTGTAATTGGCCTCTGGCTGTTGAGCTTATTCCATTTATCAATAAATAAATAAATTAATTAATTAATTCAACCGCTATATAGTGCTTGTCTAATTTGTCTTACATTGATTACAAGTATTATTACAGTATCATTACATTTATCTTACAAGTCGATATGTTAGGCTTACATGGTTTAAAGTAAGACCTACTTTTACAGTGACGTAAATTAATTGGGTTTTTCGAATTCATTGGCTTTTTCTACTGGTTTCTCTAAAGTTATAAACATTAAAAGTGTGATAATTGTTACAAAGAGTATAACTTAAATAGTTAGTTGTAAATTTAAAAATCATTTATCCAGAATCCGATTTGTGCCACACCCAGTTGCAAGTTATACATAGCAAGAAGTGTTTTCTCATCACTTCAGTTCTTGATGACAAGCATTTGCTGTGAGACTAAAAGTAATTACGTTCACTACAATAAACACAGAAGGTAGATCCAAAGTTCTGAATTACAGTGTGTATCTTACGATAGAATGCAATCCAAAATCATCAAGAGTACATTTTGCGCTGATAAAATCTTTACCCACTGAGACAACCCTATTAAAAGAAGACAAATTTATGTAAATTAAATACAAACATTTAAATACAATTTATACAGTCATCAAATCATATATCAATTGTCACAATATTGAAAATTGTCGTTAAGAATTTGTTTTCTTGTATTAATATTATATTAATTGTGTATATCAATGTTGTGTATATCAATATTATATTGATATACACTGAAATCGCTGTTGAAGGCCGCTCCGGATAGGCCTTCCAGGAATTAGTTTATGGGTGAGTGTGTGTTAGTTT
>JBAGKK010478588.1:0-17189 GCA_037177015.1 Euceroptres primus
AGGTATATATATATATATATATATATATATATATATATATATATATAGAGAGAGAGAGAGAGAGAGAGAGATATCCTACTTTAATACTGAATGAATCCATTCAACTTGATATTGCTGGCTGTCGTGCTCTTAATAATGTTTCTAATTTCACCATCGCTTTTCACAAAATAAAAAATACAAATGTACCCTCCAGCCCAGAAAATAGGAAACCTAACCCATTCTTGAAACTTGAAACAATTTTCAAACATGATCCTCCATATTTAAGAACTTTTGAGAATAATTTCACATTTCTAATAAACTATTTCATTGATCCAACTCAGGAGTTGGAATTAATTAATTTTCTATAGAATAGATTGGATGAAGGGTTAAATTGAAAATGTGATTTGGAGAACAGTTGTAGAGTTGATAATTGATAAAGTATTAACTATTTAAGAGGGTAGTAAAACTACTAATGAGTTCAGTGTCAGGCAGAATTATGGTTCAAGTTTTTGGAGACTTATCATTAATTCTCTGGAGAGTTTCGATCGTCATGCTTCATTATCGCTTCTGTCGAGAAAAGGGATGCTCGTAAAATTTGTAGACTTACGGGATCTAGTTTTATATCAGCTAGTTAGTATTTTATTATGAGAGTTTGGATAATAATATATCGCGATATTAGATAATCTTGAAAATTTTAATCTGTTGGTTGAATTTATGAAATTGCACTTTTTCACTTTAGTGAAATTATTATTTAATACAATTAAGCCCGAAAAATTTACGTTTTAACTGAAATTCGATTTTAATTGCTTCCTAAATTGTTAAAGTTGATTTGAACATAACTATAATTAGATTTGACGTTGCGCCTGTGGCGGAATTAATTTTCCAATGACCTGTTATTATGAATCATTAGCATGTTGGTGTAGGGCTTAATTAGCATCTACATGCGTGTAGAAGTATTTTATTGTTAAATTTTGGTTTCATGATTCAACCGACACATTTTACCTCTCTATTCTCTAAATTTGAATCGGTAGAAATAATTGGGAATTATCAAATTGGAAACAGTGATGGAAAACAATATCGTACCGTTATTTACCAAAAGTTAAAAAAAATCGGCAAATTAAAAATATTTGCAGCAACGTTGTATTTAATAAAAGTAAACTTGTAGCCAGCTGTTGAATAAAGCCTGGCTGAAAAATCTAGGAGTCATATTTTTTTAAAACATTTCAGAAACTCACAGGTATGACGCTGAGACTTACGACCTTTTTGGAGACTTTTTGCTTGGGTCTGAGTATTAGAGAAAGCCTGAACATGTTTTACGTCACGGTTTGAATTTTTCAACCGCGCTATAACCCAATGCTGTAATAAAAAGCTGATGCTCACTAGAAACGGCCACCGTAGATGTAGGGAAAGTCAGTTTTTACGAGCTCAACTTTTTACGAACCTTCATACTTGTCCTCTGTTTATATATTCGTAAAAATATCTTGAAGGACATAAATGCAATATTTAGTTGTTCTAAATCACTATTCCTCGAATAAAATGTGTCAGGCGTGGTCCATTGTTTAGTTTAAAGAAAATAATTTTAACCTGATGAATAAAAAATAAAATATTTACTGTTGGACTACATTACTGTAAATGAAGATTTCCTGCAGGTTTTTTGAAAACTGCAAGCTGGATACTTTTAAGTGGTTGTAAAATTTACGATAGAAAAAGCTCTATTAAAATTTGGTCATGAAATCCGGGTCTACTAGAATATTTTCTTTTTAGTGTACTTTTAGGGAATTCAGTAAAAAAAGTAATTCAGTAAAAGTTTACGCTTCGTTTCATTTTAAAAAAAGGTACTCAGCCCGAGAGGAAAAAATGAGAAACTTTTTCTATCTACTCTCTAAATTTGAATCAGTTAAAATTGTCACTGTTTTCATTTAGTGAAAACTTTAACTGATTTAAATTTAGAGAGTAGATTTGATTGACGTATTTTTGAAGTGCTGAATTTAAAGAGACATGTTTACTACTGAACATAGGGACTAGAAAGCAGAAAAGCAGATCTCATCAAAATCTGTAAGCATTTCATCAATTTCTTTTTGTTCTAAATATTGCAGAAAAAACCTGCATTCGTTATTTTATTATTTATTAAAAATCAGACTAAAAAGTCTTGTATTTTCATAAGCTTCATTAATCTGACTATGCGAATATGCAAGTGCAGTAGTTAATCTTGTTCATCGTTGGGTTTCTGATGGATAATTGACAGTTCCTTTACTTTCCAGTTAATTTTCGATTATTTTCGAGTCAGTTAGGTTTGAATGAAAGGTCAACGCAATTAGGGAGAAAATAAGATGGAAAGCATTAGATTCTCGTATTACTTGGGTAATGATGTATTCCGAAACATTCATCGGTCTCCATTGTCAGATGATAAATGGCGTCGCTGTTGAGCCAGCCGATACTTTTATTGCAGGGGACCTAATTTTTAACAATAATGCTGGTAGCAGTGGCGATAAATCCAAGTGGATGTAAAAAAGAAGATAAAGTGCATTGAATCGCTGTCTCACGTGGGTGGCAATCGATTTCAATGCACCCTCTATTTCGTAGGTTTCCACTCTTGGATGATTAATGGCTTTCAGTCTCGTACCGGGCCGAGTTCTGTTATGCAGTCATTCCTTAACTGAATAGCTAACCAAATATTGTCGAGTTCCCTTCCCTTCTAGGGAAAAGTGGATAGAAAAGAAAAAAGCAGAAGGAATAGGGTCAAGAACTTAGGGTGAAATGAACGAGAGGGTCACACTTTGACGACCTTCGATCTCCTGAAAAAGAGGGTCTTTTCATGTTCATTTCTTCGGGTCAGAGTAGTCTTGTCATTCGTGCAAACCACCAAATAATTATTTGCCTGCGTATGAATCTAATATTTTTGTGGCTTGAGAATTCTCTCTAATATCATCGCGTGTTTTTTGAATGACATAATTGTATTAAATCTTTGAAAAATATTACAGATACGAGGAGGGGATGAACTATACATATTTATTTGTAACTATAATAATTTTTTGAAAATTGGGAATCTTCTGAACTCTGCCCTAACTCTTTCAGAATACTAAAGAACCTTTTACGTAGTCTAAAAGTGCTTCAGAATCTTCGCTATTTTTCAGAATTTTATCTTTCTCCTAAAAACGCCTATTTTTGATTAAAAAATATAATATTATAAATTTGACAAAAGTAGAAAGCAATACGAACGTTAAAAGCAGTATTAATTATTCTGACAATTTTGGGTTGACAGGATAACAACTGAACAAAAGTGATTAAATCTTTGATTGAAAAAACAATATGTGTTCGGGTTAAAGTCATCACCTATTAGTAGAGATTGCAGTTAAAAAACGAACCGACCTGTTGTCTAGGGGCTCGTGTCACGTATTCGCGGTCGACCACGTGGCCACGATTCGTGGAGCTTCTCCAATTAAGTTCAACGGACCCGAAAAAGCGGCCGTCCGAATACACGACTAGTGAGTATGCTGTGACCCAATTAAATTTCACGCCATGCATCTCTTTCCCTGAGCGGCACGGATTGTAAAACTCGTAACATTTTCCACCAGCCCCGCGAGCACCCTACTGTTCCACGTTCCATTCCTTCACCTTTAGAAAATATATGACCTTTCTAATATTACAAATTCTACTAGAAGAGTCCATTTAATTAACATTAATGTGCGTGGTTCTTGTGTGGAGTCGTAATTATTTTCTTCTGTAATTACTCCTTTTTTTCACTTGAACAAGGGTGTGGAAATAGAATAAGGGTGGGGATGGAAATGAATGAGGAGTGGATGTTCGTTAATTTATTCCATTTTCAGACAAAACTCATATCATCAACGAAGTTTTTATTGTACGATTGGTTCGATCGTAAATGAACCATGGGAGGGCTTGATGCCACGCATAATTAAATTTCGCTAACGAGCAACCTGATATTAGGTAAATTGTATTGCAAAAATTAATGTTTTGTGAGAAATTCATTCTTGCAATTTAAATCTTTTAAATGAGCGGAAAACGGTACTAATTTACCCGTGAGCGCTCGATGCATCCGTGGATAAATAATATTCGTGACGTTTATTAATTTGCGAGTTGCAGCTTCGATAACGAATTAAGCGAGCTTTTTGGTTTTATTAGCGATAGAGTGCTCATCTCGATAAACAAAATTTAGTCCGAAAAAATGTTTCAAGTGGGCTCTATCGATTCGAAATAAACTTTCAGGTCTCAGAGGCATCCAATTTTTTAATTTATTATAATTACGAATTAAAATTTAAGTACTAAAAAATCGGAATTAATAATTATAACTTTGGTTTGTTAGGTTTCCCATGAGAAGCATCTCGTTCTTGAAAATAACAATTAGAATGTATTAAGGAGCACAAAGAAGAAAGTTTTACAGAGAGTGCGCCTGAGCTGAAAGTTTTCAATATAAAGAGCAGGGCAGAATTTTTATAGATTATGTTTAATGGCTAAAGGTAATATTTCCGGAGGCTTAAATCTATAGATTTTCAGAAAGGTTTTTAAAATGCGCAATCGGAATACATAAATATTCCTACCGGATGGAAGATAAATGTAAAGTTTTAATTAATAGAGCCACTCTCCATTTAGAAAATTGAAGCTGTCGAAAAGAGATTAAACAAACATTCGTTCACTTGAAAAACTTTTTATTTTCTTCTCATAAAAAGAGTTCTGAAGCATAGTATACAATGCAATAATAATAAATAATAATAAATGATAACAAATATCGATATAAATCCTGAATGAGTAGATCATGATAAAACTTGGAAACTTGGGATCAGGAAAATATTAGAGAACTCAAACTTCATACAAGTGTGCTTAAAAATGAACTATTTATCTTTTACATCTAGAAACTTTTGCAAAATACGTTTCAAAATATTTTTCAAAATAACATTCCACCAAAAAGAAACATTCAAAAATCCAACAAAAAATAAAAGGTACACAATTGAAGAAATATTCTAAAAATTGTTTTTTTTCATATAAGCGTGAAAGTGATGAAATAAGTATGTCTTTTTTTTTTGTAAAATAATTAAATTCCACCAATTGTAGAAATGAGGCGAGATAACAACAGCTTTGTCGGGTGGAAGTATGTGCTCCTTGGTTTTGAAAAATGTTAAGGAATTCGACCTTCAACGAGAATTTAACCTTTTCTAACAGAGAAATCTTCAGGAGTGCGTTTATTACGCGATATTCGTGTCCAAAATTCTTCTTCTTTTTGAGTTAATGACCTTCAAAGCATCCATACTGGACTCAAGTGCGACTTATCTCTGCTTGAATTTCTCCTTAGAGATTGTCAGGTCTCAACACTACGCAATAAAGCTAGAAGGGAATACAAGAAAACAAAGAAGCTTAAGATCCTTTTAAACAATGTGAATGAAAAGTACAAGTATTACTGTTCGGTGCACCTTTAACATCATAGTTACCAAGATGCAAATGCGACCCGACTGACTTTGAAATGAATGCGATTTCGCGGTTCAGAGAAATAAGAATCCTTTATTCAAAGTATCATTTCCTAGGAAAGATGCTGTGTAATCCGGAGAATGAATTACAGTCCTTTTCAGCTTGAAAAATAATAATTAAGGAAGAAAAAGATAAGAAAAAGCTATAAAAAGAACAGTGATGTTAAAAGCAGTTTTGATAGTATTATGTTATTATTTTTATAATTGTTATAATTTTTTTTATTAAGTATAAGTGTATATTTAAAATTTATTTTAGAAAAATGTTTATAATACATTTTTGTGTGCCAGAGTAAAGAAAATCATTACACTGACACAGAAAGTAAAGCGAGTGAGTCAGCGGGTCCAAATGAGTTTGAACACGAAAGTGAATAAACTGGAGGAAACTAACGTTAGTGAGGTTGAGTTGTTCTATAGAAAGCTGAAAGAAGAAACCAGAGAAAAAGGAAGAGAATGATTAAGCTGGAGCATAAATAGGTGAAAAGGCAAAGAAAACACACGAAAAGCAAGAGAATAGATGAAAACTCTGAAATTATGTTACATTTTTCCATTTCGCTTACTCATTTTATTATTTACTTCATGAAGAAACAAGATGTTTGAAGAAAGGAAAAAATTATACACTAAATATACGATTAAAACAAAGTTTTTTAAATGAGATACTTTTTAATTAAATTAAATACTCACTTTAGATCAATTTACTTTAAATTTAATGATGTGTTTCAATGCTGACATAAATACTGTTTTTTATATTCAGGAGATGAATGTTTATTAAAAGAAAAAAATGAACCATAAAATTGGAAAATGTAATTTCATATCTGTTCAAATTAATTTGTCATCTCATGGAATGAAAATCACAGCCACGCTGAGGAAAAATATTATACGAAGAATATGTAATTTACGATAATGGAAAAGTAGGTACAGTGAGTCACCTTCGTTATTGAAACCAATGTCGTGTCAGAAGCAATTTACGTTTACAATGGACATTGAAAGTTTGAGGGAAAAATAATGGTTTTACTTTCAAGATTCTGGATTGAAGGCCTTCTAACCAGAACAGTTATAATCTGGAAGCTCTTTAATTTAGAAACACCTAATTTTAAAAGTTTCAATTTGAAAAGCATTTAAATTTAAATACTTCTAAATGAAATGCTTTTAAACATAAATGCCTTCAATGAGAAAACTTTTAGAATTGTATGCGCCCAATTAAAATCTACTTTAACTTTAAGACAATTTGATCCTTCGAATATTTTTATTAAAAAATAAAATTGTAAATTCAAATTTTTTGTTTGCACAAGTAAATATACTATGAATGAAGTCCATAGAAATTTCAGAGTGATTCGGAGAAATTTTATAATCTTATCTGAAGGGAATTCTTCTGTTTTCTATTGCCGAATCTCCATCTAAACAGATTCAATGGGAATCTAAATAAATTTTTTTCGATATTAGGGTCGTAGCCATTGAGAGAGACTCAGCGATCTCGTTGTTTGAAGCAGACAAGCAACTCTGGAATCTTATTAGTTTTCCTTAAAGCAGAACTATTAATATAGAGTTCACAAAGTTGGTTATATGATCGCTTTGCTCTTAGTTCGCCTTTTGTGAAAACTTCAATTTGCATAACAGCTCGCAGTGAAATTGGTCCTTGTGAAACGCATGAGTAGTGCTTGTTTAAATTTGTTCTGTAAAAGAAAGAAAGAAATAGAATATCATCGGAAAAAGTGTAATTGAAATGTGTTTATTCAAAAAGTTGTTGAAATTTTTTATTTTTTGAAATCAATATAACAATGATTACAAAGTTTCAGTAATAAAAGGAGCATTTGATACCAAAAATACCTCAGCCTGGATTTTTTATGTTTTTTTTTATTTTGTACTCTACTATTGGAGATAAAAATTGTAACTTTGGTAGTTTATTACTTCCTACAATAAATTGTTCAAAAGTAAAATTGTCAAAAGTAAAAAAAATCTTGTATATTGACAGTAATTTAGCTTTGTAATATTTATAAATAATTTATGATATTTTAAAAGTAAGTAAATGATTTTAAACCAGTGATATAAACTTCTGGAACAAGGATTTTAAATTAGGATGGTATATTGGTTTGAAATGACGAAACCTTCTGCATCGTTTTTCAAAGAAAGGAGTCTCTTATTATGGCACCTTACTTTACACTATTTCGTTAAATATTGAGGAATTAACAGAAGTGGATTTATTGGGTTTTGTTCGTTTACATTTCACATAAAAAGATAATCCGTGAATTGAAACATTTCTTTCCTGAATCTGACATTTACTCTTCCTAAAATATAATAAATGCACAGAGGTGGTGAAAAAGCAAGAATGTGAATTAGGGGTTGGGAGAGGTGGAATGAGGAAAAGGGAAAGAGCGATGGCGCAAACCGAGCGTGGTACAAGCGCATTTTCCAAGTGGAATTTAATTTATGTAAATTTATCTAACGCGCAAGCACTTTGCGGTTTACACTAACGAAAAGCGGGCTACCAGTCCGTCGGCCCAAACGTTGGAACGTGCCATGGCATGGGGTTAGGCTTAAGCTCCCGATTTTTCGTGACAAATATCGGCTGGCAAGTGGTAAGATTTTGTGGTATGTGGGGTTCGAGAAAAAGATGAAGTTTGCTCAAATATACGCCCCTTTTGCAGCTTCATTCACATGCACACAAGAAGCGCGACATATATAAAGACCATGATGCGACATGGCTGGAATGAGCTGGCGTATCGTGCACGATCCGTAAAGTTCATTTTAGATAATTCCTCCGGATAAAGTAAAACGAAACGCAAGATCTACGACGCTGCGGCTTGAATTTTCAATATCCACCAAATTGCTCCTTCCAGCTTTCATTTTTCAGACTTTCTGGCGACTCTGTATATTCTTAAGAAAATGAAAGCAACCGATTAAATTATTGCGTGAAAAATGAGAGGAGACGGTGCAACTGATCTTCATAACGGCATGGCTCGTTCAGTGAATAAACTTCATTTCCTTAATTGATCTAAGCTATATTTTACCTCCGGAAAGGAAAAAGGAATGATGACGCTCGTGTCGAGTGGATTAAGGAGGTTTACGTAGAGAGTCATTTTTATGGCAAAGTTCAACTTTGTTTTCATTTGTCATTTGTTTTGAGCTTTGAAAAAGTATGTGAATTTCTGTTGGGAAAAATAATATTTCAAAGTGTTTAGTTTTTACATTATGCAAATGTCTGATGGATAACTTTTATTTTTCGAAGATTAATAATTTCTCTTTTAAAACACCGACCTTGCGGAATTTATTAACATAATATTATCGTAGGGGATATTTTTTATTATTTTTCGGTATAATTTTCGTCTTTTTTTAAAGTAAATATTCTCAGTAAAGTAGAAAATGAATTTTCCCTTCCTGTTTGTAAAATTGAGAAATCGGTAGTACAGGAAACGTAAAGTTGAATGGAATTTAGAAAATGCTATTTGTAATACATTTTAAGGAAGTTGAAAATCTCTATATTTTTCCGATATCTCTGCTACCTGGCCCTGTGTTTGCTTACTATGTGAATTTATCGAACTACTGTATATATCAAGATTTCAATTTTCTCGAATCACCATTTTTCGACGTATGCTTCCGAGGTTCCACTTTACTGAATTTGCATTTTTGTAACTTTATTGATTTTCATGAACCTTGTCTCTGATGTTTTATAAGTTCAATCCATAATTCAATGTTTCAAAAGTAATCGATTTAAATATAAATTATATTATCATAGTTTCAGTCCCTCATCCAATAATAAAATATATCCAAATTTAAGCATTTATTCGGATTTATTTATTCAGTATAATCATTGAAATGTCCTTTTTCAACTTCTTACAAAAAGTATCTTATCTACTGAAACCAGTTTTGTATTTGATTAAGGGAAAGAGAATGGTTTGCTCAGAAAGATAAGGAATTTCAGTAGAAAAGGCAGTTTGCAGTCAGACTTCAAAGTGAACGATCTGTCGTAAAATGCTGAACAAATTTTTTCTTCTCTGATACCATTTCTTATGAAGTCACGTTTTGATAAAAAAAATGTAAACAATATTTTCAATTCTTGATATATAATTCTGAGGGACTTCAAACTATTCAATTTTAATGCAGGGTGTTTTTTAAAGTGTTCTGATATTAAAATAATTGGTCTTATATATTCAGACAGATTTCATATTAAATTATATATGGTAAAATACAAACAAAATTTTTCTATATGTGGAATTACTCTATTTCATAGCATTTTACTCAAGTCTTGCTAAATCCGTTTCATTTTTAACATTTCTTTATCCTATTTTTATTCAGAATACACCTACCTTTCATTAAATTTGTAGCAGAAATTTTTTAGGTTTTGAAGTAAAGAGAAAAATAATATGACGACGTAAAAAAGAATCTATTGTTTAAAAGCTGATGGAAAATAAAATAATGCACATTTACGAGGGAGAAATTTCTTTTTTAGAAAGAGCATGAAAAGTTTCTGATGAAATTTTGCTAAATGATAATTTTTTTTTACTTTTGCATTTAAAGAAATAAATTCAGAGATTGAATTTAGTTATATTTTTTTTCTTCTATTTACCGTTTTATCGCCTGTCTATTTTCATATCGAAACATCTTATTTCCAATCGATCTCGCATTCTCTCTTCCTCCTCTCTCAACATTTTATAAAAATATTTGAGAAACCAGCAATCGTATCCAACGTATCAATGCGTATTTCTTGAATGCGATCCAAACCATTCGACGAGAGCACATCGAAGTGGCGCACTTACTTGATCGCTGCCACATTTTATTCTCGACACGCTCGGCATGATGTGGTGTGAATAGATCTACAAAAGTGTCGCAATGTATCCTTCAGAAGAAAATCTAACTCGTACGTGTTTCCCTCCATTTCACGTTCCCAGAAAATCACATCATTTATGCACTAGGGTGTGAGAAAAAGAGACATATTTTTTTCTAGTTCTCACCTATTAATTTTCTTTCATTTAGTAAAAAATGAGTTGTCAAAATTGTTAATCGCACTCCTGGGACTTCAAAGTTGTCAGGTCTAGGAAATTTATAAGTCTATTTAAGAAAGGTCTATAATGTTGGATTACAATTACACGTGGAAGCGCAGAAAACCGCGGGTGTTAATTTTGTTGCAGCTCATTTGTCAAGATTCTCAAAATGAGAATTCGATAAATTTCAACTTCCCAGCTGTAACATGAATGTAGTTTCGTTTCATGCGAAACTCCCTAATAGGAATAAATAAATTTTGCGACTCCGGCAGCACTGAATGTGCATTAGGGTGGTACAATAGTATATTACGTAACTAGAGGAGAAAGGCAACGATTTCAACGAGTGTGAGGTTAGCTGCTTAAGCGGAGTGAGGGCAGATATCACACGAGTTGACATCGTTGCTTCTTCCCAAGTCACGTATACAATTTTTCATAACACCTAAATTAAAAATTCGACTCGATGCCTGTACAGTAAGGCGAAAGTTGCAGTTTCAACCGTAGGGTTAAAAGTAAAAATCAGCTGCCAGAAACTGCAATTCGTGATGTGACGCCGTCGTTAAGCAGTTTCTGTCAGATGTTTTTTACTCTCAACCCTAGGGTTGAAACTGCTACTTTCGCCCCGCTGTACAGATATCGAAAGTCGAATTTTCAATATAAGTACCAAGACAATATTTTTTCTTCAAATTTCCATACTCATACCCCCAAAATTTGTTCGAATACACATAAAAGAAGTGCCTTTTTTGACAAAGAAATTATATTTAGAGGTTCCACAAGCCCCATGTAGTTTAACACGTATTTTCCTTAAGAAAAAAAGACGTTCTTTTAAAGTTTATTCAGAATCGTCAATATTAGAAGAATCGAGTTTAAACTGAACATTTCTCTTCACAATTAGCCATAGAATACGAATCAACAATTACGTTTTAAATATCACACCCATAAGTCTGGTTTATAGGGTCCCAAAAAACCCCATAATTGAAAAATTGAGGTTTGCGAGTTTTTGGCGCAAATTATTATTTTTTCGCGGTTTTCTTAGTACAAATTGTTTCTAATACATAAAATATTACTTTCTTCTGGCAATTCGATGTTTTAATAAATTCCGAATTTTTCAACTTGTTTTCAACTTTTCAGTTAGAGCGAGTCAATAATCAATTAAAGTTAACCAAAATAGTTATTAAAACAATTTATTATTATTTATAGCAATATTCTCTTAGAATAATTCTAGAAAGTTATGGTTTTTTCTAAAATTTTCCACCATTGGTCCACTTTTTAATTAGAGTGAGGCAATAATTATTTAAAGTTAACAAACATAATTGTTTAAACAATTTATTATTATTTTCAATAATATTCTCTTTGAATAATGCTAGAAAGTTGCGGTTTTTTCTGAAATATTCAACTTTTTGTCCACTTTTCACTTAGTGTGGTAATAATTGATGCAAGTTAATTATTACACTGAAATCATTAATTGATTATATCATAAAGTTATAATCAATTAATTATTTGATTTAGGCCTTTTTAATTTCATGTTTTCGCCAGGGAAAGAGAGGGAGCCTCTCCCTCTCTTTCCCTGGCGAAAACATGAAAAAACATGAGAGTAAAGTGTATTCAATTCCAAATTTTTCTTTTACGTTTTGCAATAAACTTCGTGTTGTAATTCAAAACAAAATTTTTACAAGTTATTTATAGATCCACTGCTCCCACCTACTCCTGATTATTGCATCCTTTCTTTTTATCTCTACTGTAAGATAGTCTTTTTGTTTAAATTATTATTTGTAAAACACTAGCGAAAGAGTAAAAACACTTCACTTTGAAAAAAAATACTATTTAAAAAATGATTCTTGTTGATATTCATTTATTATTTGTTCGTAACTAAACAGTCAAAGCAAAACTGAAGATTTCAGAAAAAGCTCAACTTTCTACCATTACTCTAAGAGAAGATGGTTATAAACAATAAACAGTTGTTTAAATAATTATGTTTGTTAAATTGCATTCATTATTAACCCACTCTAACCAAAAAGTGGACAAAAAGTTGAATATTTCAGAAAAAATCGCAACTTCCTAGCATTATTCAAAGAGAATGTTATTAAAAATAATAATTAATTGTTTAAATTTATGTTTTGTAACTTTAAATATTACCTCATTCTAATTAGAAAGTGAACAAAAGGTGGAAAATTTTAGAAAAAACTTCAACTTCCTAGTACTGTTCTAAGAGAATATAATTATAATTAATAATAAATTGTTTAAATAATTATTTTTGTTAACTTGAATTAATTATTTTCTCACTCTAATTGATAAGTGGACAAAAAGTGGAAAATTTTAGAAAAAACTGCAACTTTCTAGCATTATTCTAAGAGAATATTATTGTTTGCTCTATCTAAAAAGTTGAAAAAATGTTGAAAAATTCGGAAAAAACTCGACTTTCGAACTCTATTGTCTATTCTAAGAGAAAATTGCTGTAAACAATAATAAATTGTTTAAACAATTTATCTAAACATCTAATTATCATTAGAAAGTAATATTTTATGTACTAGAAACAATTTGTATTAAGAAAACCGCAGCAAAATCATAATTAGCGCCAAAAAGTCGCAAAACCCAATTTTTCACTTATGGGGTGTCTTTGGGACCCTATAAAACAGACTTATGGGGATGACATTTAAAAAGTAATTATTGATTCGTATTCAATGGCTAATTGTGAAGATAAATGTTCAGTTTAAACTCGATTCACCTAATTTTGACGATTCTGAAAAAAATTTACAAAAACGTCTTTTTTTCTTATAGGAATTACGTGTTAAACTTCATGAGGCTTGCGGAACTTCTAAATATTATTTTTTTTTTCAAAAAAGGCATTTATTTTTTTGTCGATTCGATCAAATTTGGGCGATTAGAGCATGAAAATTCGAAGAAGAAAAATTTGGACTACCCTAATGTACATATGAAGACATGAGAATGACAACTTGGTAAAGACCATTTGAAGTTGGCTCCTAAATTAGGTTATTTTAACTATTACTTAGGGACCAACTTCAAATGGTCTTTAACGAGTTGTCATTCTCATGTCTTCATATGGTACATATTAAATATTAAGTAGTGAAGCACCAGTCATGGAAATGAAGGTCAAAAGAAAAGATGCGATAATTCTTTTATTAAACGTTTCGGTCACTGTTATTATCTTTTATTATTATTATCTATTTTTTTATTTTGTTATACATTTTTTCTACCATCTTCGTATGTTTTTTACAGATCTAATCAATGTTTTTTTGATTGATGAGGATCCAAACAGTGACCGAAACGTTAAAAAAAGAATTATCGTATCTTTTCTTTTGACCTTCATTACCATGACTGGTGCTTCACTATTTAATATAAAAAATGTCGAGATTAAACATACAGCACATATTAAATATTACAGGTTATTTATACAGGTCCGCCTGTATCATGCTGCTAGAGAATTTTATCTCGGCAAAAAAAGTGTCATCGTAACCTACGTATCTAAACACTGCAAATTTATTTGAAATCACAGGAACATGCTGTTGAACTAAAAGAAATTAAAAATTATATCATTCATATTATCTTTAACTTGTCATCCATTTGGTGGAAATAGCTGTGAATAAAATTGTTTTGATAGCTGCATGACAGTTCGATTCGAGATTCTACGGTTCTTAAAATGAGAAAAAACAGTCTCAATTCAACACTTTATCACTAGATTCCCAAAATGAGAACGATGTTCTCAAATTTGTTGCACCTAGAAACAACGTCAAAAGTGGTGTAGATTTGAGGATCGGCGTTTTACTGTGAGCATGTGCCTAAATCAATTCAAACTCGAATCAATCTTCTCTTAAAAAATAAACATTTTCCAATGTTGGATCATTGGAAAGTAAATTTGTATAGAATTTTAATTGATTTTAATAAATGAATGAGCAATTTTTTCGCTGCATGATGTAAGAAGCTAAATATGGAACAAAAAATCTTAAATGACATTTTGACTTTTATATTTTGCGGAGACCATGTGCTTTTCTTTTTTGATTATCATCAATGTCATCTTTCGTATTTATGGTGGTTCATTCCGGTCGTTTTTCCACTCGAGATCTCAAGTCTCTGTGGAGAGTCTGCCCTGCTCCTCCCTTTGTCTCGACGATATCATCCGGATCGACTCTCGTTTTTCCAATACCCTTTTCCCTTGTCGTTTCCTTGGTTCGATTCTCACGTCGTCGCTCAACTCTTCCCATCCTCTAACAGCCTTGTCATGCCTGTCGTCTCCCTTTTTCCTCTATCCCCCTTTTTCCGTATCCTAAGTTTCACCCCTTCTACATAGCCACGTAGTTCCGAGTTCCTTCAGCCTGCATCCAGCTTCTCACCCTCTCCGTGAAAACTACCCTCATCTTTGCATGGTCGCAAAAACCGCAAGTGTCGTGAAGACGCCCTCGAGACATTTCGGAATCTTCTCGTGTCATAGAGACTTACTTCGGAGAAGAACGAAGTCATCGAATGAAGGCACATATATCTGCGTGTCTTTTCATAGAAAGCTATTCGTTGAGCCTCAGATCGATACGAATCTCAAGAGATTGCTTGTTTACTGGTTAGGAAGTGAACCAAATAGCGCTTTTGTCACGGTTTTTTATTCACTGCGGTGCACCGTTATTACCCCGAAACTTCGTTATGTCTTCGACAAAAAGCCTCCGTCTTCAGCTAATAAAAATAGAGAAAGGGGGACTAGGATCTGAAAGTACGGAAGAAGGAATGTGACCTTCTTTCACGAAATTTTTTGAATGGGAAACAGTAAAAGATGTGAAAGGTCTCAGAGGGTGAAGGCGAAATTGTGTTGTTTAATTATAGGAATCATCGTCAAGTAGTGCTCTTTAAAACAATTCAAAACTACTGAATAAGTAGAGCTTCTTTCACTAAACTATTATATTGTCCAAATTATTTTATTTGACTCAAATGCTTTATTTCGTTTACTATTTTGATTATTTTAACAATCGGATTGAAATTTTCTGAATATTTTTGAATATTTTACTTCTGAAGGGCGCTTAAAATTGTCGAAGCTCTTATGATATGAATTGATTGGATAAAAATACAAAAAAAAGGAACTGTAGAAAGTTAGAAATTTCTATGACAATTTTCAGAGACATCAGACTGAAGCTTTATGCAGTTACCGTTTCTGAAATTTCAGTTACAGTTTGATAAATTTCAGTTAAAATTTGGTAAATTTTAGAAAAATTTAGGAAAATTCAGGTCCAAGTAACTGAAAATCCAGTTACATTTTGGTAATTTTACGATACTTGTAATTGGAAATTTCTGAAACTTGTAACTTAAAATTCCGAAATTGTATCAGAAAAAATTTTACGTTCAGGTAACTGAAGCCTTATGTAGTTACATGTAACTGAAAAAGTTACAGTTTGGTAAATTTCAGTTATAATTTGGTAAATTTAAGATAAATTTAGGAAAATTCAGTTACCGTAACTGAAATTCAAGACAAATTCATGAAAATTCAGTTACAGCTTGGTAAATTTCAGTTAAAATTTGGTAATTTTCAGGTGCGGTTTCTGAAAAGTATCTTCAATTTTATAAAAATTTGTTACTTTCGCAACCTAAAAGTTACGGAAATTTACGAACATTTCTAACAATGTGAATGATATAATGTATCTTTCAGGCTTTCACTGATTTATATTTAGGAGCATTTCCTTTAACTTCGAACTTCAAGGTTTAATTTCTAGGAAAACTAAGCTCTTAAATTTGAAGTTAAAATTGGATGAATTTCAAGTTTCATGCAAAAGCATTAAAGTTTTCTTCATAAATTGAATCAAAGTTTAGCGTTTTTAAATTTGACGTGTTCAAACTTTGGCGTGTCTCAGGTGGAATCTTTTTCCTAACACATTTTTAATATTTACAAACATTTTAAAATGTTTTTTGTTATTTCAAAATATAATACTTAAAATATTTCTGAAAATAACTAAAAGTCATTTTATTTTTCAAACTCTGCATAATTAAACAAACTTCAAAAGCTTTAAACAGAAAGTGTTTAAAAAATTGTAACCCTTCTTTTAAAAGTCTTTAAATTTGGAGGTTTTTTTTAATTTTACGCACAAGAAAATTTTTTTCCAGCTTTTTCATTTTTACAGACAGTTAGATGACTCAATTCTGAAGAGAAATCAATCATTTTAAGATTTTAAAATCATTTTCTACTTAGTAATTATCATTGTTGAAAAGTTGTACCTTTTTGTATCGCCGATCTTCTAAATAAGTACAACTATTGTTTTTTATGTTTTAAATGGATAAAATAATTTTTAAATACTGAAATATATTTAGAATTATTATTTAACTATTTAAGAATACTTTAACTATTTAAGTTAAAAAAATTTAACTATTTAAGAATACTTTCTAAAGATAAAGTATGAAAAAAAAGTTTAATTAAGAAATTCAGATTAGTTTAAGGTTTATGAAACAGAAAAAAATTAAAAAATTAAACATCAACATTAATATTAACGAAATATATTTTTAGAAGGATCTACATTTTTTTAACAATCATCTAAGATTATAAGGTCATATCTAATCATTTAATTTACTGGACATCCCCAATTGAGCAATTTAACTGATCTATAATCTATAATTTAACTGATACAAATTTTCTCCTTGAAGCAAAAAAATTAACTCTATATCAAGATAATAATAATTACAGATAAATTTTTACGGATAACATTTTCTCTTATAATTGATGTTAAAATCTTGAAAATGCAGCACAAAAACTTGATTCTGTCATCGATTGAGC